>JAFBJT010106593.1:52388-82779 GCA_016785325.1 Chascanopsetta lugubris
ACCCCTGGACCTTATTTGTTCGTCCATCTTCGTCTTTTGATCCCCTCCAGCTTCTCTGATTATAAATATTAATGACTCACTGCTCTTCTTCAATAAAGGAAGGGCAATTGTGAGAGGCAGGTTTGGCAGGATGGTGATCGTAGAGGCAGCGGAGATTAAAATACGTCAACCTTTGGACTTTGGAATTGGACCAGCTCCAAATCATCAGCGTTCGAACACAGGCAAATCAGTCAGTCAGGGTAACTGTGGTATTTTTTAAAATTTTTTTTTAAAGGTTATTAGAAAATCCCCGGTGTGACCTCTAGTGCCAAAGAACACATTATACAAGTGTTTTCACATGACGGCTAAATGAGCTGACAGATGGTACATTTAAGTCTGACACAAGTCCAACTCTCATATTCAGTTTTTTTTTTTTTTAGCAACATTCATCTCACAGGTTGGGGGTGACAGCACTTTGTTTTAGAGGGTATGAGGAGTAAATACTGTGGGATGGAACAGATGTTTTCTACTCACCCCCTCCCCCCCTCCCCCCTCCTCCCTCTCCCTCCCCCCCTCTTCAGATTTGGCCCAGACTACTGTTCAGCTGCTAATTTTGTTTTTACCCTTTGGGCGTAGTGGAGCCAGTTTCCTGTGGGATGAGGACGGAGAAGATGTTAAGTGCTGCTTTTTTTGTGCACACACACACACACACACACACACACACACACACACACACACACACACACACACACACACACATGAATGAATGCGCGCCGATCGGTTTTGTGTGTGTGGGCACAACAATGCCCAATATTTACGCAAGAGGGGGCACGGAGACGGCGCAGATGTGCGTCTACGCAACACGTTGATATGATCACGCCACAGGCAGCTAGCTTTTTTTTTTCTTTTTTTTTTTTCTTTAAGACCCGGGTCATTAACAACCCATTTGAAGACTTTGTAAATAGGTGACATGACAACAAGACGCAACATTTCCCCCTCCATGCCCCGCCCCCCCCTCACCGGGTCCACTTGCTTTTCTCTCCCCGCTCATTAATATGGTAATGAGTCACTCATTGTTGTTAGTGGGGAAGAAAGCTGTCATGTCTTTTGGTGACAGGCTCAATGGATGTGTTTGGATTGCGGGGCTGGCTGTTTCTCTTTTCTTTTTTTTTTTCTTCTTCTGCTTCTTCCTCTTCTTCTTCTTCTTCTTCCAGAGAGCATGTCTTATCTTTGTTTAGGCAGCGAATCAAAAATGTAAACATCACTTCATTAGCATCTGTCAGCCAGCTTAACGCTATGATTTTTAATACACAGCTAAACCCCCTGAATAGGCAAACAGGCCTCGTTATTCTGTCTCTTCTTTCATCTCTACTTTGCGCCGCAGTTAATTTCTCAAAGGGAAACTTCCTTAATCCGCAGCGTTTGCAAGAGAAAGCCGCGTCGTGCCGCTCCGCTGGAACGCTACCGGCCAGAGCTGCTTCATTGCACATTCCAACCAGTAGAAGTCACTTTTATACTTTTTTTGTCCTTTCCATTCGAAAAAAAACAACCGGATTTTTTTTTAAAGTGAAGTACAAAGAAAATGGATAAAATGTCAATTAAACACACTGTCCTTGCATTTCAAAGGGGATCCAATTGGTTTGCGCTTCAGCCAATCACTGTTGTTATCAACATTACACTTCAACAACACTCCACATTGACTTCAAGTGCACCTGTACACGGAGGGGTGATATTACAATTTACCAAAAGCAGCCAAGATTAAGTAAACGCACCCACTTATCTCAATTAAGTGCTTTGTTTACATGCCACAGGAACAGGGATTCCTATTTCCTGCTTTTCTCAAAAGGATCCCTGCTCCACGCGGGCTCCGCGGGCGACGCCGGTGGGCTGTTTCTGCAGCTGCGATCTCCCGGAGTTAGTCACTATTTGCCAGACTGGCTCATATTTGAAGATAAACATGTGAAAGGCCAAAGTTTTTCCTCCCTACTAAAATCCGGAGATGCAGTAACAGAGGATGTGATAGATTTAAGTGAGTAAATGTCAGACGCTCCTCTGGGAGGTTTCGTGCAACAATGGGGCTGTGATTTGAGCCGAGCGCTCTCGTGTCAAAGCGTCGGGTCAGTCTGGGAGTTTATCCTGGACAAAGGGCAAAAGGGGGACGGGGATCAATGGTTACATGCTGCAGGGTGAGCGGTGAACTGTCTCTGCTCCGTTGGTGTTTAGTGTTTGCGTTTAATCTGAATATAGGAGATAAATGGAAAAAAAACAAGGTGAGATTGGTTTGTGGCAAAACATTCTGAAACAACCACCCTGTTGTAAAGAAATGAAATTGATAAACCTCGTATTTAAATGGGAAATCTGAGTAGAACTGTATTGCTGGTGGATTATTAATTTAGTAATGGAATTAGGAAAAAACACAAGACGATTTGCTGTTTTTAAACTGCTTTTGAAATGGTAAGCATTCTTTCTATTAATGGATGCAGCCAGAATATCATAGATAATAGAGATTATTGCTTCAAAAAGCCAATTAACATCAAAATTATTTTTACTTATTCATCATGTATCATGATTATTTATGTTTTGACTCGTACTCGTATGACCAGCCACCAGGGGGTGCTCATGACGCAACATGTCATGTCATCAATCTTTCAGCAGCAAATGTCTGTAGTTTAACAGGTTGGCTGTCTTAAGTTCGGCGATAGCGTTAGCATCTATAACAAACACTGTCGCTATGGTTACGTGAAACTCAATACTTTCTTCAAATCAAAGGTCAAATGCAGTCGTGGGTTCGAATCCCCGGCCTCTCCATCCACCCTCAGGTGGACGTACGCTTTAAGATAAAAGCCTCTGCTAAGCGAAGGAGTAGAATTGTGGAAAACTCAGCGCAGCAGGTGTCGGGTACAGTTGTTTCCACAGCAGCTGCGAGTGACTCGGCGGAAAACATGATCCAAGCCAAACTCACGCAAGTAAGAGACAAATATAATTGTTGTCAGAGTAATCAGAAATCCATGGCTGTGTCACTTTTGAACAAAGAGCTGGCATTGATCAGCCGGAGCTGCCATCCACTGAGATGAATGCGGCTCAGATGTAATTATGTACAAGAGTCCTCCTCTCATGGATTTCTTTTCCCTCCTTTAAATCACTTCAGACTTTTGTTGCACTCCTAATTGTCTATTCAGAAGTTGTTCCATTTGCCTTTATGCGAAACAGGGGAGGCGAGTGGAGGCGATGGATGGATGCGTGCGGGTGAGGTTTGCGCATTTGTATTCTTCTATCCATCTCCCCATTTGACAGGACAGTTTCATTTCCATGTCGGTGATTTATGTCGGCAGATAGGAAAGAGCCTGTTAATGGGATATTTCTTTTGCTCTCCTCATGAACAACAACATGTCAAAATACAGATAAAAACCAAAGCCAAGTGCTTGCCAGGGGAGTAAATTAGGTGTTGTGGCAATATTGAAGAAAAATAAATAAAAAATTCCATCATGCCTCTCGAAACGCATAAACATCCGTGCATCTTCGATTTGATGTGTGTCTGCTCATTTAAAAACACTGGCTGTAATTGAAACTTATGCCTCTTCCAGGCAGAGTATTTTACCTCAAAGACATTAAGGCATTTCTGTGAAGATGAAACAACAGACCATAATAGACTTCAGAGCTATTTTGGGATATTGCCTATGAGCTGAATTACTACGCAAAACGTAATTTGTGCAAACAAGTCTAATTTTCATTTCTCGCAAGCTAAACTCGATTTTCTTACTCATGTCAGCATCAATTCATAGAGCTCTGTGATGCATAATAACACAAGGTGGATGTACTGTGTGTAGTATTTAGTGACATCTAGTGGTGGAGTTGCATGTTGCAGCCAAATCCTCATCTCACCCCATACCAATGGAAGCCATCACTCATCATCATAACTGTATTTCTATGTTGCACTTGTGTAACAACATGGTGGTGGACATGGCGTCCTCCATAGAGAGAACCTGCTCCATGCGTAAATATAAAGGTTCATTCCGAGGTATAATGAAAACTACTGTCCATACTTTTCGGGAAAATATAAACTAATAATCGCAATTGTTTTTAAACAACTCGAATTCCGTTTCGACTAATGGAAATGGAAATAATTTGCCTAAATCTTACATATTGAACCTTTAATCTATGGAACTCCCATTTTTATAATGATATCATTCAAAGTATTAGATCAGAACAGATAGGGTTAAAAAAAAAGGCTAGTAAAGGTGAAGTAAGTAAAATATGTTGTGTTGTTGATGAGATAATATGTTCGCGGAATATTTAGGTACCACCAGGCTAACGAGCTAGCAACGTGTTAGCATTTCCCCTGGGGATGATCATGAGACGGGCACAACCGTGAGTAAAGTGAATATTTTGAAGTTTAGGGCCAAGGAATAATTTCTTGGCACATCGAATACATTTTTAAACTCCCCCCAAAAAATGTGTGTATATTATACATAAACAAGTCAACACTATATACGGTAAACAACATAACATAGAACTGGGCAAGTGTCAGGTCAAATCTACCAAAAACGACCAATCTTTGTGCCTCTATTGTGAGTTCAAAACAGATGCTTCCCACTTGTGGGTATAATGACTATCATTATTTTCTTGGATGAATTGAGATAAACCAGTAACAGCCTCCTCAATCTGAGCAAGGCTCTGCCATCCTTTCCATTTTTTCCTGGCGCTGCCGTGGTGCGGGCCCGGATTTCTTGCGGGTGGCGCTGACTGAATCTGGAGTGTGTTGTCCACTAACCTCAGCCCCCCCCCCCCCCCCCCCCCCCCCCCCCCCCCCCCCCCCCCCCCCCGGAGTATTCAGTGGGACTGGGCCAGAGCAGAAGGGAGTGGTGTCCTGCTGAGACACTGAGTCTGGTCTGGAGGTAATGAGCAGAAGGGAGGAAGAGGGGGGGGGGGCGAGGGCGAGGGGGAGGAGGAGGAGGAGGAGGAGGGGGAAGAAGAGAGGAGCCTTGCCTGTGGCGTGGCACAAAATGAATTACTGCCATCTCTCTGCTCCTCTGCCTCACAGTGAGAGTGGAGTCTGAAGGGCCAGATAACAAGGGCACGGAACCACAGACTAAAGGGAAATGGTGGAACTACCCCCAAAGAGAGAGAGAGAGAGAGAGAGAGAGAGAGAGGGGGGGGCATAATAAAGCTGTCTGGCTGAGTTAATATCATGTCATTTATGATGATTTGGCTGAAAGTATGATTAGGTCATTCTCATTTCACTGTCAGCCCCAGACGGTGCGGTCGGGCCGGTTGCAATGACGGGAACATTTGATTTTATATCTCTCCTCCCTCCTCCTCTCTCCTCATTTAGAGTTACACAGCCTGGTGTGAACATTGTTTTGTCAATGTGTGTTAACAAGCTTTGCCACGATGTGATAAGACTGGCATAATAAGGAAATGCTGCAGGACCATATCATGCCATGGCGCACTATTATCATAGTCGTCATAGTAACGCTTAGGAAACCTGCCCATCAAGGTTCGGTGTGTAAGATTTCTTTTTTTTCCCCTTTTCCACTGGCGGAAAATACCTACGCTCATATTTCATGAGAGTATAACGACGTACGTGTGAGAAATATTATTATATGAGCTTCACCACCAGGTGTCACACAATCTGTCAGCTATGACTTTATTCAGTTATTAAAGGCACTGTGCGTAAAACGGATTGACACCTAGTGGTCACCGCTGCAGGTTCTGACATCGAGTTTGTTCGTTCGAAGCTACGCTGTTCAAACATGGCGGCCTCCATGGAGAGGATCCCATGTTATGATATCACCATTCAGCACATATTTGAGATTAGAATCCAAAATTGAGGATCAAGGTCAAAAGTCAAAAATATCCCATTACACAACATCTACAATTTAATGTGACAGAGGGTGAACATCTGGGAATTGAACCCAAAACCTGATGCATGCTATCATATTGAAGCAGCATTTCTTCTTCTTTTTTTTTTTTTTTTTAAACTGCATATACCTGTGAAGAGATTTTGTTGAGGAAAACTGCCAGAAAATACACGGACACAAACAAACCAAGCACTCATTGTAACCGCACACAAAAGCACAGCTCCCACATCACCGAGCTGCACGTGCAACAACGCGCCACCTGTACTTTATCACTCCTGACTCACTACTTGACTTTTATCGCTGTTCTCCCCCTCGTGTCTGTCCAGGTAAAGCGGCGAATCTGTCGGGGCGATCAAAGCCATTTCCCACAAACATGATTTGAATTTCCTCGGGGATCAGCAGCTCTGCACCCTCCCGACTCTTTGATGCTTGTTTGCTCCACACCAGCCTCGTCTCCTGCCCACCGGCTTTTTATGTTGTGGTTACCGCGGCCGGGATGAGGATGTAAGGCGATATGCGCAACCTTAAAAGCATCCTGAATAGGAAGTACTCGCTAATACGGCGGATCAATAAGGGAACGGGCTCATCTGCTCCCGACTCCAGTCGTCTCTCTTTCGTTTTAAAGGTGTAGTGTGTGAGATTTGGTGATGCCTGTTGGTAAAGTCGCGTGTTGCAGTCATCACTTCACCTTTACCCTTTCGAGCGTGCATACAGGGAAGCTATGGTGGCCCTCAGTTGTCGTTAAAAGTCAAAATATGTTGTTTGTACATTAAAGGTGCAGTGTGTAAGATTTTGCTGAATTTTTGTCTGTGTACAAAAATCCTATACTGACATTTTTACGAATGTATCATCCCCTGAATGTATGACTTGCTGTTTGCATGACCCTAAAATAAGTCCTTCAGTGTTTATTTACATCAGGAGTGGGCCCTCTCTGTGGGGGCTGCCATGTTTCTACAGCAGCTCAGAGTGGATGTACTAAACATCCTCTATGACCACTGTGGGCTACCATAGGTTCTCCTGCATGCTCGAAAGGGAAGGGTGAGTTGATGAATACAACACGCAACGTCACCAGTAGATGTCACCAAATCTTACACACTGTACCTTTAATGGGCTTTAATGGGCTCATTAAAGGGTAGTAGAAAAAAATGATACATTTCGGTCAGTGTTTTGTTGCTCTTTTCTAACAATCGGACAGTGACAAAAAAATCCCCGAAATCAAACTGCACCATAAAAACATTTCGGTGTAGTTCAGCAGAACTACAGCGAATCAGTGAATCAGCAGAGACCTTTAAAAAAAAAAAAATATTTCATCAAAACCAATCCCGAATATGTTTGAATGAAATATGAGTAGCCCGTGCAGAGGGAGGCAGGAAGATGGGCGCATAATTAGGTCAATGCATTAGGAAACTGTTGAGTTGCATTTTGATTCATCTCGCCTCGCCCCGTTTGAACATGTCACCTGCATGCAAATGATCCTCTTTCTTTCCTGCCCAGGACAGAGAGGAGAGGAGGAAAGGGAAAAAAAAACTACTTGAATTCATTGATGCCATTGTCTGGTATTAGATACAATCAATCTGGTGAGTGGGTGGGGAGGCAGGATGAGGGGGGCCCGCCGAGATTAAATAGGAGGGCTCGGCGTGTTTGTTCCAAAAACAAAATAAATCCATTTTTCCAATTAGGAAACGAGGAATATTCCAAAAAAAAAGAAAACAAAAAAAAAGACTACTTCTCCTCTCTGCTAATTTGCGCTCGGCTTCCATCTGAATATCCTAATAGACGGGACGAGAATACAGGCCACATCAAAGTCTGCAGGACTTACAAAAAAACAACAAATAAGCCAGAGTGACTGGGTGGCACGGCGTGTCTGAAACCAAATATGCAAAACTGGGTGCGAGCAATCAGCCGCACCCGCTTAATTTGGCACGACGTGAACCGCAGTTCACAGCAGGCGCAATTCTCCTCCCGTCTCCGCGACGATTATCCTGGGTTTTTTTGGTTTTTTTTCCATGTCCGCACACTTTTTACGACAATATTTCGTCACTGCCAAAAAAAAAATGTTGCGTTCACCCTCTCGCGCAGAATCTCTGATCCGCAGCAGTGTTCCCTGTCCCCCCGGAATAAACCCAGTTTAGCTGTTCAACTTTGATTAACACCCGCGTCCTGCTGAGCAACTCTGTCTGTTTGATGGATCCGGCCCCGTTTGTTTTCCCCTTGTTCCTCCTGGTGGGTGATGCATGATGGTGCCGCCCCCCGCCCCCCACCCCACACCCGCACGGAAAGCACTAAGGCAGGCAGTGAAAGGGTGCTCGCTTTTTGGCAGAGGAAGGGGAAAAGGAAGAGGAAGAAGCAAAAGTAATGCATGCAGGGAGGTAAACAAGAAATGCATGTGTTACTGTATCTCACGGCAGCGGATTAACTCCTAACCCTGCAGGTGAATTGCATTCGGTGGCCTTGTCGGCACAGTGTCCCGTCATATTACACTCCTCTGTGGTTGCCATGTCTGCTGCTTTCCTCGCCGTCAGCCTTGTAATGGAAAAAAGTCTTAGGGATAAACATGCATTTATAGCCGAGGACCCGCCGAGACCTCGATCTAGTTTATGAAAGCCTCAGAGACCGTGATGAAAAGGTAAAGTGAATGAATATGGATGGGTGGATATTTATGATTTAATCTACTTAATTCCATAAAGTAACAATGGATTAAAAAAAAAAAGAAAATCTGCACGTTGACTGCATATCTCAACACTGGTCATCTTGTCGACCTCGTACTTTTCATATTTCATATTTTGTACAGTTATGTTGCGTTCGAAATAATACGAAATTCAATTAAATTGGCAACCAGTGCTCTGGAGGAGTCAGAAGGGGGCAGTGTAGTCTACCTTCAGGCTGTAGATTAAGTTGAGCCTGTCTTCTTCTACGGTCCCACATCCTTTTAAAAAAAGACACAAAACACGACGGCATTTGCACCAGAGACCACACAACAATGAGACTGTCCTTCCACCCGGAGTGTGTGTGTGTGTGTGTGTGTGCGTGTGTGAAAGGGAGAGAGAAAGAGAGAGAGAGGGGAGGGGGTCTAGGTGCACAATGAGCCCTCTGATGTCATGCTGCTGGTAATTTGTTCTGAAACAAGAGTGGAAATATTGCTGCGCTGTCACTGCAGTGTCAAGCCTCACACTGCGGGACAGATTTTGCTGACACGTCCGATCCTTTAGTCCCAACTCGGTGCTTTTCCCCCACAGGCCTCACAGACGTGTGTGTCCGGGGGGGGGGGGGGGAAACCCGGGGGGGGGGGGGGGGGGGGGGGGAAACCCGGTATAAGAACGTAGATATACGCGCGCGTGCGTCGGAGAAACGGCCGCTAACTTGAAAATGTGCCACCAGGCTCCGCCTGAGACACGGCGAGGAAACCGAGGCAATTAGAACGAGCCGGGCTCTTCGTCCCTCTAATGCCTCCCCTCGTCCCTGTAAAGGAGCCAAACGGAGCCGCCGTCCAAAAATCAATGGAGCGCTCCTCATAAAGGGATTGTCAAATTCAAGTCTGTGCAATTTGTCTTGTGATAACTCCGCGGTCTCATGCATTGAATCAATATGACGGCCTGTGGCAAGAAGAAGCACTAAGGAAGGTGTGGGGGGTGGGGTGGGGGGGGGGTAAGGAAATTGGGAAGTGCTCATCCTTGATTGTGAGCAGGTTTGGATCATTATGAAAGTTTACGTGCTTCTTACATTGTTAATACTGAATCAATATCCTATACATTGTAAGGTGGATGTTCTGTGATGATATTCTGTACAACCCTAACCTGCGCCATCCTGTACTTGTTGCTGTAGCATCGAACATTTAAAGGTGGAGCTCATCCTTGTGGGAGAGTTAGCAAGAGCAGGCTTCACTTTGAAAAATGTGGCCAGTGGACATGCACTGCCTGGCTACCGATTGAGGCAAATGGGGGAGACGGCGCCAGGAGGACAGCTCCATTCACACCCATGTTTTACAGTAGCCCAGAATGGACAGACAGCAACGTGCAACTCCACCACTAGATGTCACTCAACTACACATCGCGACTAAGCTTTGATCTTTTGACATTTAAGTAGAGGATCTTAGATCGTACTTTTTTTCCCGATATTCCCATTTGTCAAAAGTCAATCAACGTGAGGAGCCGTGTTGATTGGCCCCCCTTCCCCCTTCCCCCTCCCCCTCCTCCCCCTCCTCCTTCCTATTGTCGCCTCTCCATTACTAAAAACCCTGTAATGAGAAATGGGAGGCCGCCCTCCCTTTTGGTGGAAAATCATTACACAATCTGAGTGAGAATAGAATATTCTGTGCCCAGACTTGCCTCCTGTTATTGCACCATTAATAACTTTTGCAGCTGCCAACTCAACAACACCGAGGCTGGGGTTGGCGAGGCGCTGACTAATGCAGTCAGTAAATTAAAACCATCGCCGTTTGCTTTTTCACACCACAGACCGAACCCTGCACGTCGTCAAAGGTTGGGTTCTTCTCCCCCCCATCCCTCCCTCTCTCCCTCTCTCTCTCTCTCTCTCTCTCTCATCCTCCCACTTGCATCTATTTGTGCGTTCTTTTCTTTTTTTTTTACACTTCCTTGAAAGAACGGCTGCTTTCCTCATTTCCCATCCTGCATATAAACCGTTGAAAAAGCCGCGCGGAGCTCCTGTACGTTCGACCCCGCCGCAGTGCAAATTGCGACGCTGCGAAATAAAGCCACCGTCTCACAATAAACTCATGAGGTGCTCCTTTTTGAAAATAATTGTGTAAACAGCAAACATAAACACGCGTTTATGTCGGTAATTACAGCGACGTGCCAAAGCCTCCGAGACACTTAATCTTGCCAATCGTCTCCGCGAGCGCATTGATCGGCGGCTGGCGGCTCAATCAAAGGAGCTTTGTTAAAAGAGTTTTAACTTTGTAATTAAAAGCAAATGCCACATAAGGCCCGAATCCCCCATCAGTATGTGCGGCGCATTTAATAATGTAGAATCTCTGCTTCATTATGATGTATGGTTGTTATAGAAACTGGGCTCACCCCGGAAAGATTCTGCAGGATGAAATAAACCTGGCTTATGGGAGGTGTAAACAATCCATGCAGATGGTTGCGGTGGAAATCAGAGCACGGATTGAAAAGAGGAGAGGTTATGTTGAGAAAATACATAAAGATATAAATTAAAGGTGCCGGGTGTAAGATTTTGGCCATTTTTGTCACTTCTAGAAATATCACAAAACAATTACAAACAGACATTTTCATGAATTTATAATCGCCCAAATGTGTTTTTGTTGTTTGTTTTTTTTAAATTCCCCTTGAAAGAGCCCATTAATGTATATTTACATGAGGAGGGGGATCCTCTCTACGGGGGCTGCCATGTTTTTACAGTTGTAAAAGTGGACATACTAAACATCTTATGAGTTGTACTGACAACGGAAGTCGACCATATGTTCTCGCACATGCTCAGAAGGGTGAGGGTGAGGTGATGGATACAACATGCAACTTCACCTCTGGAGGTCACCAAATCGTACACACCGCACCTTTAAAGATTATTTCGCGTGTAAGCCCATCCAAAAGTCAAGATAAAGAAGCTGCGTTTTGCACAGACCCCAACTCCTATAATCTGTGAAATTGGATGAATTTAAATTGCCTACCAAATGGGATTAAATTGTATTGGCCGCGTTTTGCTGAGGGGGGGGGGCGGCATGCATGAGTGAAAGGGACGGATATGGGTGTTACAGTATTAAGGAGCCTCCCCCACCACCCACCAACCCACCCATATATTTCACCCAGGAAACACAGAGGAGAGCATCCAGTGGGAGTCAATGGGCTCGGTGAGGCTGAAGTGTCAGCTCAAGAGAGGGGGCTTAACAAAGGCTGTGTGGGAGGGCTCCAGTGCAATGTGCTGCTGCTGCTGCTGCTGCTGCTGCTGCTACTGAAGTGGAGCATTGTCTCAAGTTTTCCCCTCCTCAGCTGCCAACCCACACGTGTGCAGTCGCAAACCTACACCACCCTGCGTACACCTAATCACCATGAGGCGCTGTGTAATTTCTGCACATGCAGGCAAGTAAGACAATGACCCCGTTAAGTGCGAGGGGGCTCGCGCCGAAAGCACTTAAACACACACACACACACACACACACACAGACACACACACACACACACACACACACACACACGCACGCACAGGCGTTGAGTGCACGAAGCATTAATACGTTCTAGATGAGTCTCGCCGTTTGAGCATGTGGGTAGGTGGGGTTGGGGGGGGGGTGATTGTGGGCTGTGGTTAATTTGCCAGTGATTGCTGACTGAAGTTATACATGGATTTCTCACATAAGAGTCAGACTAGTGGTCACGAGGAGCACTTACAGCTTGTATGGCTTGCTTAAAGGAGCAATCTTATATTTTTCACAAACCTTTAAGTATTCACAAATGTCCACAAAATACAACTACAATATGTGCAAACGTTGATAGGTTTGGAAAACGCTGTGCCAGCCGCCCTGCAGTACCACTTTCTTACCACTAGAGTGAGTTGTTAGCTTCTAGAGTGATCAGTCTCGTCCCAGCTCACCAGCTTTGGTTCACTTGTCTCTCACCTGTCTTTGTGTGGCAGGTGTAAGGCAATCCAGGTCGTTTCAGGTAAGATATAGTTAGAGGATGAATGTGGTCCCACTTAAAGGTACAGTACGTAAAATTGTGGTTTAACTGATCGATCGGCGAAGCGAGCATATGGAATAATGTTATGGTTGATTGTAATGTAGTTTACCCTAAACCTTAAAGCATGAATTATTTTATTATTACAGCTCTTTGAATTTGAAGCAAGAGTGGATCCACTCTATGTGGGCTGCCATTTTGCCTCACAATGTTTTTACAGTAGCCTAAAATGGACACTATAATGCATCGTACACATTTTGCAGGGCAATAAAATGGGGGCTGGGATTTGTGACATGGCATTTACATTGGAGCAGGGAGGGTCAAACGAGAGCACCGCTGCTATTTTCTCTCAGGTCTATGAAAGAGCAAAACCATAAACATTTAAAGCGTCGCCTCATACAAATTACAGAATAGTCCTCTTTATAACCCTGCCCCTGCAGATCATCTGTGATTTAATATGCACAGGTTTCTCAGATGCTACATCTGCTGCTATGATTCCGCCACAGTACAAGATGAATCAATTATTTCAAAGTTACACTTCTTAGAGACTCACAGTGTCTGTGTGCACTTCTCGAAATTGAATCTGGGTAATTCAATGACCTGACAACAGCTTTTATGCGTGCTATTTAATCAACAGCACAGAGCGTGCAGTCGAAGCTTCATAGCAGACTGAGGGAGACTTATTGCACTTCCTTTTGGGTTCAAACATTTTAATGTGAATACAATTTTAGTCTGTGGCTGCAATATATTTGGGCCACGCGGTACCACTGGATTGACGCACTTCCTTTATCGATAGTCTCTCTATATTTGATTATTTACCTACAGTATATGTTCTGACCTCCATGAGGAATTGAATTTCTTTGAAAGAATGAAAATCAAAGACAAGGTGTTTCAGTAGATTGGAAAAATAAAGTGTTTTCCCTGAAAAACAGCGCCACCCTCTGCCACAAAATGTAGGGACAAACAATTCAAATTCAGGGTCCGAACCCTAACTTCAATAAACCCGAGCAAGATACCAGTCAGCCCTTTGAGTCCCCACACACACCTGACGCCTGACCCACCACCACCACCACCACAGAGGCTTATTAGGTGTGTTTCCTAAAAGCTGCATTCTCCAAACACTGCTGTGATTCAGCCCCTCGTTCTGCGAGTAAGCGGCGGCTAATCCGAGCATCATAATTTGAAACACTCCATGCTTGTTAGGGGGGTATCTTGGGCATTATGGGCTGAAGTAATTAACTCCAGCTACCCAAGGGTAAAGGTGTTCATGGTACATATGAGGGCTAAGCCTGTCGAACCGGGGGCTAATAATGAAATCAGATACGCTCCCTCTGGTGGGTCACGTGACGCTCGGCCGCGGACACGGCTCCGAACACCCGGCTGTCAATTAAGACCATCAAAAAGCATGAAATATAAAACAACCCGGCGGTAATTACTCTCCACTCTTCACACGTTAAAATCTGTGAAAGTTAAATTTTTTATAATTCTACTTTTTTTTTTTTTTCTTTCTTTTTTAGATGGATATCCTCCGGATGAGACGATGGAGTTTAAAGATGAAGTGGACTTTGCTGGCGCTCCCTCTTGTGTTGTGAAGTCGACGTGGCCCCTGACTTCCAAAAATAATGAGTTTCTCCCCTGACTCAAGTATTGATGATATAATGAGGTAGAGAGGGAAGACAGGGATGGAGAGAGAGAGAGAGAGAGAGAGAGAGAGAGAGAGAGAGAGAAAGATGAGTGTTTGTACATGTGAAAGAGTGCCCCATATTTTGTTTTGTTTTGTTATGGCCCTCAGGGGCCAGGCCACGTACACCCACCTCCCAGCATTGTAACCTACTTTTCACTCCCCCCCCCCCCCCCCCCCCCCCCCCCCCCCCAACCCCCCCCCTCCCCCCCCCCTCCCCCCACCCCACCCCCACACACTCACTCCTCTTAGAAGAACAAGTGTCCTGAGCCCAAATCCAATCTGTTTCCTTTGACACTACTGTCATTTTCACTCTGTGCCAGCTCCGCGCCACCCGTGCCGCGCCACACCGCGCCGTGCCGCGCCGCGCTGTTTGTCCTCGCGCGCTAATGCCGCCTGCGAGGGCAGAAATTACCGCCGAGCAAACATTTAGACATGAAGCGAACAGCAGACAAACAAATCACAAAGCGCCGGGGGGGCGCGGGGGGGTGGGGGGGTCGCTTCAGCTCCCTCCTGCCGCATTTAAAACCTCCTTATCTCCGAGCCATGTTTGAAATGATTATTTCATGCGTCCACATGTATTCTTTAATAATGCACTTGCCGATGCCAAATGGCTTTTTGTCGAATATGAATGTTTTATCAGCTCGATTCATACGAGGAACATGAGAGTGAAATGATTTTTCTTTTTTTTCTGTTGTCGTCTCCCTCTCCCCGCTCCATCTCGGGACGGAGCTCCGCCGCACTTTATCGCTCGAGCATCTGCATTGTAAATTAAACCGAACAAGGGTGCGGCATTAGGATGCAAATGAAGGGACCTTCAAAAAGCGCTGAAATAATGATAGGCAGTTGCAAAGCAAAGGGGCGTTCAGAGAAGTATTGAAGTTTTGCTTGGCTGCCTTTACGAGGCCCTTCATAACCATCTTCTACCACTCCTCTGACAACACTGATAACATGATCAAACGCACGAGGCTCATTTACACGTGTTCTCAGAGGCTTTGGTTTTCCGGGCCAATATTGACTCATTTCAAATGATTGTTTGTTAAAAGGTGATTTCTTTCTCCTCAAACTGCAGAATTTGATCCACCAGTTCAACATCAGCGCTTCCTGCTGCAGATGAGACACATGGACGAGAGGAGTCTCTCCATACACACACTCCACACACTCCTCAGACATGATGTACAACACACACTTACATTAAAGATGACCTTTCCTATTTTTGTACTTGAGTGCGCTGCGTGCGCTTCTTATCTCGAATTACTTCTCTGAAGTGTTTTTCCTGTAGAGCCACAGACATGGATATCAAAGTGTCTAATTAACATTGTGTATAAATACATATATCAAATATATATGATGCACATTGAATTATATCTATATATAAGGCCAATATATAATTTACAACTTGTATTCATTTGCATATCTTGTTCTTAGTTCTTTGCTGCTGGTAATTTCACCATGTATATATGTATATATATATACACATATATATATATATATATATACATATGTAACACTATGTATAAGCATACATACATTCTTACATACATACTGTGGCCTATGTGGGGGGTTTGTTTGACAACTGAAATCATTAGTTGAACCCCGGCTGCTCCACTCAATGATGAAATGCTGAAGTGTCCTTGGGCAAGAGTGTGTGAGTGTAAAAGCCCTGTATACAGAATCACTTTATGAACGGGCGAATGAATAAATGAAAATGTATACAGTGCATTGAGTCACACCATGTAACTGCAGTGCAAATATTGAAAATACACAAACTTTGAAATTGTAATTTGTTGAACTGCTACCGTCGAGTTAATACATATTGAAAAGCATAATAGAGGGAAAACATCTCTAAGTAGCCCTAGAGCACATTGGATTTCTTTGGGTAACATTATAATGTAGATTTAATTTTCTTTATTTATGACGGGGCCGGCGCAGATCACATCACGAGGGATCCGGAGCTAATCCCATTCAAATGAGATTCGGCGCAGCATGCTTTTTCTTCCCTTGCCCTCTCCGAGTACGTGATTTATTGATTTCGAAAACCCATCCGGCGCTCATCTCCCCGCGCACACGCAACACCTTTTGTTTACCGCGGCGATCGCGTCTCCGTCAGTCACGCCGGTGCCGCGTTACTTTCAGAAAGCACAGGGAGACGAAGGGGGAGGCCTCACATTCCCCTCCTTTCATGTGCGCGCTCGCTCCGTATATGTGCGCTCGCAGCGTGAGGCTAATTGTTGCCAGCAGGTAACACGTTCAATTAAACAGCGTATTCCTCCACATAAGCACAACACGTTTGGTTCTGGATAGGCACGGATAGAAGTCGATGCTTTAGATATTTGACTCCCGTTCTTTCAATCCGAGCCTCTCTCTCTCTCTCTCTCTCTCTCTCTCTCTCTCTCTTCCCCTTCCCTGCAGGATCCGTGCACGGCTTGAACAGTCAAGACAGGCAATTAAAAGCTGGCAGAGGGTTAACTAACACCCAGCGGAGCAAAATCGATGAGCGGCATCCTGCTCGAACTAATCACTGTAGTGAGAGGGTGAGGCCCGGCCAACAGACATGAAAAGTACAGGAAGCAGTGACAGAGCTAATGGTTTGGAAAATGCCGCTGATGAATGAGGAGAAAAGGTTCTGACTCCCTCTTTAGCCTCTGTTATTTACTTTGCTCATGGCCGCCATCACCATTCATGTGATACAGGGAGAACAGAGGGTGAAGGATAGTGTGATGGTCAGATACATGCCGTTACCTAAGCATAGGAACCGGAACCTTACGTAACATCCTTTTTTACATTCTCTCTGCATAAGTTATTTCTATCCGAAAGATGGGTTGAATAGATGGCGTTGTTATGTAACACGTCATGTAGGATGCACATATGTTTCTAATTTACCATCATAATGTTTATACCGACTTCATATGATTCACGTTTGATCCGTCCGAGATCTTATATTGCTTCAAGGTTAAAGGTCATCACGGAGATTAGACGTAATCCAAGCCCAGGTTGACTTGGCCCATGTCCGTATGGAATGGGGGCACCGGGGTGGACTCATCCCTTTTGCCATGTCTGGGACGGACGAACGCCATAGCAATGTTGCATCGAGGGTGGAGGTGCCAGGTTTGGGCCATATCCACCATCTAACACATGGGCCACGTTTGGTTCCCATCAAGATCATTTGTAGAAAAAATGCATGAATGTGATTCAAGTAGGCAACTCTATCATCTGAGACCAGGAAGTATTACATTTGTGTCCTAGTCCCTGTTTTATTTTGGATTCTGCCGAGCTTTATCCTGGAATTTCTATTACAGATGAATACAGTTAGGCTGCTGAGCTTTGAAGCAAAAAAATACACAACCTGGTGGCCAAATGTTGGTATTGCATCCTTTGCGACAGTCGCGTCATTCCAATGCATTGCAAAGCATATCTGATATCGGGTCTCAGCTGCCACCAAGGTGAAGGAGGCATACAATGGGGAATCAAACCTACAACTTTCTGGTTAGAGAATGACAACGATGATAGCAACTCAGCCACAGACATTTTGCCTTAAGCTGCCATTTCCTTTGAAGACCTATGTACAAGATTGTTTTCAACAATAAAAAAAAATAACATTTTCCCATCCACATTAGCTCAAAGCACGGGAGGACAGGTTGTTTATTAAGTCTCAAATTGACCAAACCCAAACTGGATGTGTTTGGACCATGAGAAGAGGCTGGACCTAGAAAATCCACTCAAACACACGGAAGTGGAAGTGGAACCCTCTGGTGAGCCATGAGTGAGCCAATGACTATTACTTATTGTTACCATGGGACTCTTCCATATTTGTGTGATAGACCTGACGCATGAATCCATTCCATCCCAGATGTTGACTTAAAATGTCTTCTGTTACACCATCAAATAAAACACATGTCCATATAAATGTCAGACACTCTGCCTCACACTCACATCCATCAGCCCCCCCCCTCCCCCCCACCACATAGTGCCGCAGCACCGACAGTTGCTTCTATAGACATTAAGCCCAACTGTCATCAAGACAAAATGGCGCCATACCATTTTCTTTAATCTCGTCTGTGTAAATTACCGCTTACAGCCCGGGAATCACTTCTCCTCTTTTTTCTTCTTCCCTCCATCGGCTTTTCCATATTTGTGTGATAGACCTGACGCATGAATCCATTCCATCCCAGATGTTGACTTAAAATGTCTTCTGTTACACCATCAAATAAAACACATGTCCATATAAATGTCAGACACTCTGCCTCACACTCACATCCATCAGCCCCCCCCCCCCCCCCCCCCCCCCCCCCCCCCCCCCCCCCCCACAGACAGTTGCTTCTATAGACATTAAGCCCAACTGTCATCAAGACAAAATGGCGCCATACCATTTTCTTTAATCTCGTCTGTGTAAATTACCGCTTACAGCCCGGGAATCACTTCTCCTCTTTTTTCTTCTTCCCTCCACTCAACCACAGTCGTCGCTATCATTTTGGGAGCAACGAGCAAAGCTAATGAAACCTCTCAGCATTTATACACAGTACCACTCGAGAACTTTGCATTAGCATCAGGCCATTCTTTGATTTGTGAAAGGAGAGGAAAAAAAAGAGATGAAGGTGCGGAAAAGAAGCAGGAGGGGTGGTGGGCGGGGGACTCTTTCACTTTCCTATTGAAGACAGCAGTGTTGGCAAAAGAGTAAACAATGCAGTTCCGCATACAGCTTTGAGACTTAATGGAGCCATCGCCATGGCAACCCCATTTTCTAGTCATATCTTTAATGAAAAGGTAATGAGAGAAACATAACAGTCCCAACTTCATTACCGGAGTAAGATTCAGCAATAAAAACTAAATCAGAGTGTCTGTCATTTGTGGTGGCGGCAGCAGCAGCAGCAGCAGCAGCAGCAGCAGCAGCAGCAGCAGCAGCAGCAGCAGCAGCAGCAGCAGCAGCAGCAGCAGGTACACAGTGATTATGAGAACACACTGCGGTCACAGAGACACAAGGAGACATAGTGTGTCTGATGGGCAGGGTGCATTATGTTTTGTTTAACTTATGCTATAAAATGATCAAACTGTCACTTTAAAAGTCCTTCATGAATTTTTATTAAGTCGTTTTTGTACCTCAGTCAAATTCATTGAACCAAAGTAAAAAAAAACAGAACGTGACAGTGATTTTCCATATGAGTTCATATAAAATGTCTTAATAAGAAATCTGCCGTCACAAATGACCAAGGATGAGTCTGAGTCAAGCGATGTAACAATCTGTGCTCACACACTTCCATGTGTTATTAAAGCAGTATTCCACTAGGGGGCAATGCAGATTCAAGAGGCTGCGTTAACGTATGTCTCAAGAAAGTCTCTGAATACTTAGTTTCTTTCAAAATCTGAAAGTACCTCCTCAGTTCCACCATGACCATAAAATGTCTTCCTCAAGTCTTATGGTCGTCGTGCTGCAACGACTGGCCACACTGCCCCCTCAGGACCGATGGTAGTACTGCTCATTTTCCATTGATCACCCCCCCAGACAAAAGGTGACTTCCGTACTCTGTGTCAAATATTGCGTATAACTGAGCCTAAAGGACATATATCAGTTAATGTCATTTCAATGGCACAGTGTGTAGCATTTAATGACATCTATTAGCGAAGTAGCATGTTGCTGAATATCCCTCTGCCTATAAGGTAGTTCTCTAATAACATTACAACTTGAAGGTTTCATGGTTGCTTTTATGGAAACATAGTGATGCATTTCGGTGGCTTATGTTGTGAGGACCCACTTATGATGTAAACATAAAATAATTCTTGTGGAAAGCAAACAGCCACAGATACATCACTATGATTACACAAGCATGAAAACATGAGAATTGTTATTCAAAATTCCATTTCCGTCAATAGAAATGTAAAGAACTGCATCTGGATTTTACACACTGGACCTTTAAGACCTGTTGGCATGACACAATACCATTTGCTGATTTAAGCTCATTGATGAGCATCCACACTGTAAATTCTACGTCTGACAAATACTGTGAAAACCAGTGCTGAAGCTTTTCATGGATGAGATGCGAGGATTAAAGGTGCAGTTCATGAACAAACGCAATTCAGATCTAGTAGTCCGTGGATCACATTCCCCCTCTCTGGCTATACAATGTTCATCAAATGCGCGGCTGCTATGCAACAGGAAGAGACATGTGTTTTCTCTCCATCTCTCCTCGCGGTCCCAGAACATACATATTTGACAAAGATGGTATTACATATGTACGTGAGGGGGAGGTGGTGGTGGTGGAGTGTTTGAATTTCAAATGATCAAATAGCGAGGACACTATTTAAGTCTTTGCATTTTTACACGCTGGTGCTGGTGATGAGCTCTTTGAGGAGAATCCGTCTTTTTTCTTTTTTTCTTTTTAATTGGACCTGACCTCCGGTTGGGTGCCACCCTGTGGGAAAACGAGACGTGGCCCCTTCACCAGGACTGTGAGGTAAATACACACCGCTGCCATTTACCTCCTTCTCCTCATTACCACAGTCGCCCTGTGATCCGGGCCGACGCTGCAGCTGTAATGATGCATGATCTTCTGAGGGTAACTTTAATCTCCACCGGGGGGAGAGAGATCCAAATGCCAGGTACCAAAGTCTCCGGCCGCCTTCATCGCTCGCACTCCACTCACATCAAGTCTGCCACTCGCCAGCCTCTCTCACCTACCCCCCCCCCCCCCCCCCCCCCCCCCCCCCCCCCCCCCCCCCCCCCCCCCCCCCCCCCCCCCCCCCCGCCCCCCAACCCCAACCCCCTCCACAGCCCTCAGTCATCCACCCTCCATGCATAATTAGGCAGAGTCCACGGAGAATAACAGCGATGAGGTTTTTTTTTCTTTTTTAAAAGGCAGAGGCCAGCGTTGCATTATTGTTTCTCCGCGGAAGTGGGTCTCGCTTCCCGGCGCCCCGCTGACCGATCTGCGTCACGGCGTCGCCCAGATTTTGGTGGAGCGGAGGATTCCGGCGATGCAGCCGCCATTGAATTTTTGAACAGTGTCTCTTTGAGCGAACAGGGTGAAAGGCTCCGTGTTGCGATATCACAGCCGCTTGAATGATAAGTCATGGCCAAAATGTAAAAGAATGGTAAGAGCGGCGCCCGGGGCCGTGTCCCAGATCTCGCTATGAATACATTCAAGGATAATTGTGTGGAGTGACTGGACTACTTTGTTTTAAGAGGCGCATTAACGCCAAAGCCAAGACTGTCCAGGAGCGAGAGAACGAGAGAGAGAGAGAGAGGGAGAGAGAGAGAGGGAGAGAGAGAGAGAGAGAGAGAACGTACAGGGGACTGTCTGTTTGGAATACATTACATTCTTCCCTCATTGTCCTCGCAGACAGCAGGATTATTACTGGCTGGACACGCGCTCTGGCAGCGCCGGCCTTCATTATCATGCAGCGGTCGACACAGGTTTAACAAAGAGAAATTTGTCGAGCGTTTGTTTATCTGCGCGAGCAGAGGCTGGCGCGGCAACGCTGGCGGCCGCCGTCGCAGGGATAAGGTGGACGGAAGCGCAAGTAAGTTGGCGGTGGCTCACAACAACCATCGCCCTCGCTCGCGCCCCCCCCCCTCCCCCCCACAGGTGCACAGATTTTCTACCTCCCACATCAAAGCAGCGGCGGCGGCGGCGGCGGAGTGAGAGACTGAAGTGCAGGGTGGCACGTCGTTTCATCTTCCATTGTATCCGGCTCTCGAGAGAAGATGCTACATTATTAAACGCGGGTTGATATGGATTTCTATTCCTCGGGTGAAGAGTTGTTAAGGCCAAATGTTGTGTCCAAATTCAGCAGCGGGACATTGATCAAAAAGAAAAGCTTCAATGCAGTGTTTTAAATATGTGTGTAAATATTCCACGATTGAACACCACTTGAATAATTCTAAATGCAAATTAAAGGTGCAGTGTATGTACCTATGGTCGATTTTTGTTGTCATTAAAACTTAATACATTTAGGTGATTTTTAGAAGTGACAAAAATGGCCAAAAAAATTATACTACACCTTTAAAAGGAGCAGTGCGTAGGATGTAGTGATATCTCGAGATGAAGTTGCATGTGACATCTCACCACCTCTTCCCGTCCAAGCATAAGGTACAACAGACTTCCAGTTTTCATAAGAAACTTAAAAATAGGTTTCGTTTGTCCAAATATTGCTGCAACATGGCCGCCCCCGTCGAGAGGACTCGTCCAGTGTGAACCCGTTTGTTGGAATGGAAATTCTGCTTAGCCCTGTCTCGCTGTTTAATGGAACTAGGACTAACTTCACCATTCAGAGCCTCGAAGCTGCGCCACCCCCGCTGCTGCACATAGAGCTGTTCACCTGTTTATTCAAAGTTCAAGTCCAAGGTTGTGGAACTATCCACATGTTCAAATGAACCATTGCACCAATCCAATACATTACTTTGTAAGGCCCTTGACAATACTTGTACCCAGTTAGAAGCAGATAAGATGTACAGATCTTGAGATATCCTGGTCACATACATGCAGTTTGAAGTGGGTTTGTTCATGTCCCATCCACTAACATGGAACCAATCACATGTTCAAACTGCACCAAATTCAATACAGTGCTTTGTAAGGCCCTTGACAATACGTGTACCCAGTTGGAAGCAGATAAGATGTACAGATCTTGAGATATCCTGGTCACATACACACAGTTTGAAGTGGGTTTGTTCAAGTCCCATCCACCAACATGGAGCAACAGCCAGTCCACATATCCATCTCCATGTGCAGCCTCTGATCTCCACAGCAAAGTCAGAACATCGGACTCGACTCTCTGCCCTGAGGAGCGGGTGTGTCACTTCCAAGTTAGACAGTTTCCCCTCCCTCCCTCCCTCCCTTCCTCCCTCCCTTCCTCCCTCCCCCTCCCCCTCCTCATAAGCTTCATGGCAGGAAGAGGGCGGGGCTTTTGGCTCCGTCCTTGACCTTCCTCTGAACCGAATACATCAGGAGTCTGTTGCTGAGGAGATTAAAATCACGCAACAATGGGACCCGGCGGGAGCCGAAGGAGCCGGGGTCGCCCCGAAAATAATATGCAACACCAATCCAAAGATGTCTGACAGTTTAGTCCGTGCGCGTTGGCGGCGGGGCAGCGGAGTGGCGGGTTTAATCTTGGCGTGCGCGCTAAGAGGCAGAATGCACCTCTGTTGTGACACGTGGCGACAAGGAGGGTCGGCGCTAAGTTGTTATTTCCTCCTTTTTGAAGGAAGAGATAAGAAGAGCCGTGCGCGCGCGCGCGTGTGTGTGTGTGTGTGTGTGTGTGTGTGCGCGAGAGCGCCGTCACAATCGGCCGCCGCCGCCATCCCATCACGCGTCCAGGGAGCTGCGCCCCCGTCTTATTACAGACAGCAGGTGCAGATGGTTAAAGGCAGGTGCTTGGCATAAAAGGGGGAAGAGAAGAAGAGGAAGGAGGGAGGAGGGTAAAAAGAAAGAGAAAAAAAAGAACAAGCACCTGGTCCCTCTGTTGTAACAGTCTGGGGCCGCTCGCCCGTTCGCGCTCTCTCTCTCTCTCTCTCTCTCTCTCTGATTAGCTTTGTTTCTCCAACAGAGCGCGGCAAGGAACAACATCAAGGTACAACTTCATTAGGGGCGGAGCACGGCGCCCCCTGCTCTGGCTTTTGTCCTACACTTGACTGCACTAAGTTGGAGGGGGCATCTTTAAAGGCGCAGTGCGTAAGATTTGGTGACTTCCAAAGGTGAAGTTGTATCCATCACCTCACTATTCCCTTCCTGTGGGGAAAATGTAAGAGAATCTATAGTAGACCTCAATTGTCATTAAAACTCTAAAACTGTGAAAAACTAAAAAACTAAATAAATGGCAGCCCCCATAGAGAGGACCCACTCCTCATGTAAATATGCATTCGATAGTTCATTTAAGGGTAATGGGGAAAAAATAAAACATTAAGGTGATAATAAATTCAGGAAATTTTCATTATGTCATATATTTAGAAGTGATACAAACGACCGAAATCTTACACACGGCCCCTTTAAAACTCTGGTGCCTCAACGTGAGGACAGAGCCATAATCTGACGCCTGTTGGAGTCACGTTCAAAAAGGCCTCTGCAGGAAGTTAAAGAGAGAAAGAAAAAAAGAAAGAAAGAAAGCATAACTTCCTGCACCCACCCCCCGCCCCCCTGCGCCCCCCTGCGCCCCCCCATCACAACCTGATCATGCAGGTTCGCCGAGCTCCACAGCACCGTCCCACCACCTCTTTTCGCATCGAGGAACCGAGGGAAACAAACTCATGTCCGTACGGCCGGAGCTCGTATGCCCTGCCGCAGATTTGGTTTATTCATGCCCCCACGCCCGCCGCGCCCCCCCCCCCCCCACCCCCACACCCCCTACTCCATGTGTCAGCCAAGCAGTGAATAATTGAAGGAATTATCAGGCTAGGGGATCCAAAGCCCCTCAGAAATGTGTCATGCCCCTGAGCAAAGCCTACAGAAAGAGGGAGGGGGGGAGAGAGAGAGAGAGAGAGAGAGAGAGAGAGAGAGAGAGAGAGAGAGAGAGAGAGAGAGAGAGAGAGAGAGAGAGAGAGAGAGAGAGGGAGAGAGAGAGAGAGGGGCCTCCTAATTCAGTGCTCAACCAACACGGGGGCCCAGTAACGTTCCACCTACATGCAAAGTTAAAAAACACAAGGAGGTTGATGATGCCACCAATGGCAAGCGCCGACTGGCACAGTATCAATAAGCTCATAACAGCGGGAGCCCATGCATGTCAGATAGATTCCCGATTCCCTCCAAACGCCGCTCGCTCTCTCTCCGCGCTTCTCCTCCGCATCAGAGTGGATGTTTTTGATGTAGCTAGATTCCGGCGTGCCGTTTGGCTACCGTCCCTCATACAAAGAATGTGACTGACGCAACATTAATCTCCCCACAAAGAGGCTGGCACCGGGACTCCGCGACAATTTCAGGGCTGCGAGGTGGCAGCGTCACTCTCGATTTCGCACCGCTCCTTCTCGGGGGGCTGCTCCACTTTCCTCCCGAATTCTCATTTAGATCAAACAAAAAAAAAAGAAAAAAGAAAAAAAGAAAAAAAGCGCCGGAAAAAGGAGGTGAGACGCTAACCGTTTAAATCCGTGACACACGCCGCACACACAGGGGACCTCCTTCTCATTTTCCAAACAGAGAGTGGCGGCGAGAACTTTTAAATTTGCCATAATAAGGTGTGACCTACATGGGCGGGAGCCAAAGCGCCGGGGCTGCGGCTCCCAGCAAGAATCCATTGCCTGTTGAGTATTCCGAAAATCTATGCATGAACATTAGGGGCGAGCGAGAAAGCAAGAAAGCAAGAAAGAGAGAGAGAGAGAGAGAGAGAGAGAGAGAGAGAGAGAGAGAGAGCATCTGCAGAAATGATTCTCTCATGGCTGACACGCGGCGCTTCCTGGAGCACAGGTTGGCACACACACACACCACATCCTTCAAGGTGAAGTGCATGCAATATTTATTTCACCGACGCCGTGTTTGGTTTATTAAAGAACGCTACCAACAGCAGCCAGAGTTTGTAACATAATATAATCTCTCCGACGCTGACATATGCAATGCATTCCTGGGCTGACACTCATGAATAATGGCAGCTGTTTGGAGAAGACGAACACGTCGCAGATCTATTTTCAAATAGCTTTCAGCTGCGCTGCCGCTGCAAAAAAACAACCGCCCCGCTGGTTGCGGTGAATGGGAATGCATCTTTCATGAGCACAGGATAGCGGAACATGTACAGTGTGTTTAGTCCAAAATACATACATGCATTTGATTGGCGGGATCTGGGATCTGTCGCAGGATGAGATGGTGTTGCATGATATTTTTACCGCACATGTGAAACCTGTCAGTGTTGTTTGCTCGCAGCTCGGAGCAGAAGTCTCAGAGTGAGTGGTGGCAGTTATTCACTTGTGTCCAGAGCCGGCGTGAAAGGGCGGCCTTTTCTGTGTGTGTGTGTGCGTGTGTGTGTGTGTGTGTGTGTGTGTGTGTGTGTTTGTGTGTGTGTGTGTGTGTGAGTGTTTGCGGGTTAGGGGCCTCGTTAAGGGTGGCGAGAGCTGGCAGCGGCGGCGGTGCGGAAAACAACGAAGCCCTCGCACAAGACCAAGTGAGGACAACATGCCCATCCATCCCCCCCCCCCCCCCCCCCCCCCCCCCCCCCCCCTTTCGGTGGGCCATCATTCCCAGAGAGACAGGGACACGGTGACAGTGATTGCGAGTGTTTTCTTATCTGACAACCGAAATATATCGCTCGGCTTCAAAAACAGGTACAAATCTCAGCGAGGGAGGAAAGTGAAGTGTATGTGGCTCAGGTGCAGGAAAAGTTTGGAAACATTTACACTTCTGTGGTCTGTGCTGAGTACAACATCCTGGTTTGTGTCAAAAAATAGATTGTTGTTGGTATAGATACCAAAATACTTCAGAAGGAATACAACCATTGTCCCAATGCAGTATTTTCGTGGCAATTTCCACGAACACCCCTTTTTCAAGGACCCCAAAATAATATCAAAAAATTATGAATATATAAATAAACATGAGGCATTCACCTTTGGACCCTTTGGTATGGGCGCATACGTTGAATAGGTTTCCGACTTCCGGCCCATCGAGCATGTGCAGTAGCGTCACTCCCATGATGCATCTGGGTCACGAGTACGAGCAGCCGTCGCAGCTGCCCAGGGAAGTTCGAGCGCAGCCATGACGTCACACAGGAGACGGAGACTTTTCTGGGCTTTTTATGACCTTGAGAAATGGTTTACAAAAAAAACCAAAAAACATATATTACAAGCATATAATACAAAGACAAATAAAAACCGACAAGTATGTTTTACAGGCGTTTAAATTACTATTGTGGTCTATGGGAAAAAGGCCTTTTGGGCCACATGAGGATTGTTGCAGTACCGGAAGTGGCCACTGGGTGAATACTGCTGCAAGTCAGAGGGGAAGCGCTGAATCCTGTTCATCTATTCATGCATCCATGGGAAATACCCATGAATATTGGTAGCAACATCTTTTATTTCATTATTCAGACGAAGTTGCAGCTCTGGCAAGGAGAGGGAGCTTCTCCCGATCTGAGGCAAAGACAACATTATGAAGCAGGTTGCCAGGGTAACACTGTTACTGAGCCAACACTTCGCAGTCATTGATTTCAGCTATGACGACAAACTAAGCTCAAAGTTTTAGCAACAGAGCAATAGTCATTTTAGATTGACTCATATTTTGAACTTGGTTCCGGTACAAGTGCAAAGACTCAAATTGAAGCTCAAAGCAAAAAAAATTGGACTCGCACAGACTGGCATGCGACACCCTTCCCCCTGTTGAGTAAAGGAGCACCCCCCCCCCCCCCCCCCCCGACACACACACACACACACACACACACACACACACACACACACACACACACACCCCACCCCCTCGCAGTCAACCCCATCTGTTCCCCTGGTGCAACAAGGGAAGGAGGGTGGAGGAGACAGAGTGGTGAGGTGAGGATATAATCAGGATGGGATCTGGGGGCAGCGGCAGGAGAAGGGTCAGACAAAGATGAGGAAGAGGAGGAGGAAGGAGGAAGGAGGAGGAAGGGGGGGGGGGGAACTCAGCTGGTGATGAGTTGTGGCGTAGAGGAGGAAAAGACAAACCCCTGGTGAACCTGCTTCACGAACACGTACCCTTGGATGCAGGTGTATGTCAGACTAAAAGACAAGGTTGTTGTCAGGTGGTCATTTGATGCTAGATTCTCAATTTACAAAGAATGAAAAAAAAAAAAGAAATGATAATCCACTTCTCCCCCTTTGACTGTGAGTGTTGTTAAGCTTGGAAGATGTTTTTTGGTTTACTTTGGTTGAGGTCTGAGATCCCTGCCCACGTGACGGAGGAGAGCGGAGGAGTTTCATTCACAGAGGAGAGAAGAAAGTCGTTTTTTGAAGATGATACTTGAAAGGAAAACAAAAGATTCCGTGCAATTGCGGTGCCAAATGTGTCTGCAGTTTTTTGCAGAGTTTGCATTTCTCATTAGACGAGCACAGAAGCAGACTCTCGAGGTCCAACACGCTCGCAACGTCATGGAGACGATGCGTTACATCGACTCCATGGTTCAGCCCACAAGGGTCTCAAACTAGAGACCATCGGAGGGAGAAGGGTGTTTGTCTCCGTCGCTGCTGAGGGAGTGAGGTTTGCTCGCTGCACAGCGCCACCCACTGGCCACTGTTACACTAACCACCCCCGAAACCTCTTCGTCGTCCAGGTCACAGACAATACCAGTGTTTCCTGCATGGAACTGATGGCACGGTTCATGTCACACGGGCCTCGAACCAACAAACGATGGCAGAGAGCTGAATCCCACTGGTGCTATGGCCTCACAGCACATAGTATCTTAACTCTCTGCACAGCACCACCCACTGGCCAGAGTTATAATTGCAGGGAGTTGAATAATGAGGGGAAAGTTCAACGAGGCATGACTCTTAAGTATTTGACACCTTGTTAGCCACATTTGAACAAAGACGTCAAAACGGAAGATCCCAGTGACACTGCAGTGGGGGCTTTGAACTGATGTCCATCCGTGGATTTGCTCTCATATGTGGACAGGTGAAAATTTTTGGCGAAAACGTCCAAAGCAAGTGGGAGATCTCAAATTAGCTCGTCTGAAAGCCGTTGAAATGAGATGAGGTCCTCGTGACTCCGGTGGAGCAGAATTTCAAAGATGGAGGTCGAGTAAACAAAACGGCTCCTTCAGCTGCTCCTATTCGCCGCCTCTGATTTATCGCATCCCGCCCTCTCTCTGACAGACGCCGCCACGGAACGTATGTCTCCTGTCACTTTCCCAGGCCACAGGGCGGTCACTTCTGTGTGGCCATGCGTGGGACAGCCCCCCCCCCCCCCCCCCCGCCCCCCCCCCTCTCGTGACCCGCAGCTGCCACTCAGACTGACTCGACCCCCCCCCCACCCACCCTTTATCCCACCCTGCTGTTTTTGTCGGGAAACCTAAAAAGGTCAAGGTTCAGCCGCCTGCAGTGGGCGGGGAGATGAGATTCCTTCGCCACACATAGAGAGGAGAGTCAACATGGCCGACCACGTTCAAAGGGTGGATTTCCCCCCCCCAATCCACACCCACACTATTTGTTTACCAGGTATTTAGTCGATATCTAAACTCTGCATTATGCATGAGGCAACACACACAATGCTTAATTACACTTGCATGACTCGGATTCCTCATTCAAATTAGTCCGTTTGATAAATGGACTATTCTCAGGAGAAGACGTGTAATTACTGTACCATTTCCATTTGGCATAGAGATGCCCGCTTACATGTGTAACCAAGGAGGGATGTAGAGTCAGAGATACCTGTTGTGTCTCTACGAGTCCGACTTGCGCGGCTCCCGGTCGCACAAAGACAGTCTCTTCTTCCTCACGGTATAATGACGGCATGAAAGCGCCGGTTTGTGAATTCCAAATCCTATTTACCTCAGTCTACATTAAAGATCCTGAGCGAGTGGCTCCTTTGCTGGAAACTATTTGATGATAAGGCCTTTGAAATATTGATTTGAATGTGAAATTGAGAGGCTGCGGTGAAGGCATCAGTCGGTGTTTCGCTCCTTTAATCCAAACTTCTTTATCTGGAGGGCATGGGGAGAAGCAAAAGGGGGGTGGGGGGGTGCATGTACACGAGTGGGTTTGTGTTTACGAGTGGGTGCAGTTGTGCATTCCTGCGTTGCCGAATGAACCAGACTTGCATGATATTTGAAGCATAGTAAACAACGCGGCTTGTTAGCGATGCCGCTCCGAGTTAATGCGCAGAACAACTCTCAACTGGAAATCGGCTTTTCAGGAAAGTCTGAATTCTGTGCTTGTTACCGCCGAATAAATGCTGATCCCTGCTCTGCCGTGGAAACAAATTCCTTTTTTAAAGTCAACGGAGCACAGCGGGGCGTAGGATTGAAGCGAGTGTGTGTGTGTGCTCAGGTAAACGTGTTTCCATAACCTGTCATTTTAAAGAAAACACACACCGCACTATTCCCATAATGGGCCTCAAACAGCAGGTAAACAAGGATTTCTTCACATACTTTGCTCCAAGTATAAACCGTACACACACTGAGTCAACAACCTAATATAGTACTTGAATTTCTCTCTTCTGATCTCATCTTAATGTAAAGAATATGAGCACAAATCAAGACATAGATTTGTTGTTTTTGTTCTTAACTGTTCATTAGATTAGTGGAAGTGAGTACAAAAACGGAAAAATGTCATTAAACTTAAAAAAAGATACATGCCC
>JAFBJT010106593.1:96216-116642 GCA_016785325.1 Chascanopsetta lugubris
GAGAGAGAGAGAGAGAGAGAGAGAGAGAGTTCAGTGTGATTCACACTTTCTAGCGCTGTTCCAATACATTGTGACAAATCATCTGAGCGCTTACAGTAAATATTGACATCAGGGCTTCGTGACCGACGGTCAAACGGCTCATTGTCTGAGCTCCCGATCACTTCTGACAGGCAGATGTCGTAAAACCACAGCTAAACCACCTGGATTTACATAATGGTGCAGGGCAGTTTGGTGCCAAACCAGAGTGAGATAACAGGCGCTCGAACACACAGCGATACAATGACGAGGTGAATGTCTTTTCCTTTTCAGTGTAGCTTTGTTTAATGGACCTACACGGCATTTGTCTCAGGTTTGGGATCAATCTTAGTTCTGCTTCTAAAGCCGGGGTGTTCAAACCATGAACCTCGGGCCAACTGCGGCCCGCAAGCTGGTTTTGACTAAATAAAAAAAAATAATAATGAAAAAAACCAGAAAATTGTGCTTGACTTCATTGTACTTCTTAGTTTTAACACTAGGTAGCGCTACCATTTCACTGGACACAGCCGTCCCAGTTTGCTCTCCCAGCATCAGAGGATAGAGAAGCTGCCTGTATGGAAACAAAGATGGCAGGCGAGAATCTGGCCCGACACATACTCCAACCCTTTTTGTTACAAAATGTATAAAAGGCAAGAGTTATGATGTTTGCCGGTCTTTTTTCCCCCTTGTTCTTCAATTCAAAAAGGTGCAGTCTGTGAGATTTCGGTCAATTTCCGTCACTTCGATCTGTAGAAAACATTTTTACGAATGTATAATCATTTCAATGCATGACTTGCTTTTTACATTATTCTTAAATGTGTCCTTTAACGTGTATTTACATCAAGAGGGGGGCAGCCATGTTTTTACAGTAGCCCAGAGTGGACACACTAGGCATCCTTTGAGGCTGAATGACAACAGAGAGCTCCCATAGGTTCTCCTGCTCTACAGCATCAAAACAAGAGTGACGAGCGCTGTGTTCAACAGGTCATAACATCTACAAAGCTACAAGTACTTCAAAGGAGCCCACTTCAAAGAAACCAAACTATTCTATTGAATACAATCAGACATCTGCAGAGGTCAGCACTGATCTGCTTCGTCCCTTGTGTGTTTCTTCTTGGTTCACTGGCTTGAAAGTACAGATCAGACCATTATCAGAAACATACATTCGTTTAATTTACAAATACGTTTGCATAGACATTTAAAATTCCAAAAAGATGTTATGGTAAACAGATTTGGTCAATATTATTCTTTGCCGCATAAACTATTGCACGAAAAAGAACCTGTAGAAAATCAATGATTATCGGTTGTTACTCATCTTTATCTTATAAATATACATAAATAAGAATTTTCTCTGACAGGTGAAATCCTTTCGTTGCAAAGCAGCCATGGTGATCAATGTTATTGTTAGTCATTAGTATCATAATTGTCATTAATATCAGCATAATCTTTATCAACATTTTTGGTCTTTGTTAAAATTAATTTCACCCTCTCTCCGTGGTGTCAGTGAAGCTCGCTGAGAAATTAATCGGTGAACAACATCCATCCACAACCAACCGGCATTTTGTCGAGAACATGACACATTCCAACGATTACGGTCATTTTATAGCTCAACTCTGCAAACCTGAGGAAAGTTTCCTGTAAAACTCCATTATTGCACCACTGTTAATTAGAAAAGAAGATATTACCCATTAGTATTATCCACTCTGTCAAACGTGGTTAGTCTTGTCTGAATCACACGTGTTGTAGTAAATGGTGTTAGAACATACGTCGTACTTTGTATAAAATTGAATCGGGACGTTTTTCTGTGTACTGGTATTCTTACCGTTTTATGGAGAATGTATTGCATGCATGTAATGCAAGCAATACATTGCAATGTAACGCAATGTAATGTATTGACTTTGTTCTGCTACGGTCGTCAGTGTTGGCTGTTGAGTGCAGATGAGCTGGAGGATCCGCCAGTGGCTGTCGGACGCTCCTGCTGAGCAGTCAGATGGCTCAGCCATCGTCACCCTGCACGGATCCGCGTGGTCAAATGCACCATAATGTTGAAATCGGCTGTAACGTCACTTGTGAGAATAAAATTTTTAAAAGTTGCAGTGTGAAAGATTTCAGTCATTTTTGTCACTTTTAAAAAAACGTTACAAGTCACTGACGTAGGGACATTTTAATGGATATATAATCACTCAAATGTTTGATTTTTCCCCCCTTTATCTTTTAATGAGACCATTATTCTATATTTACACAAGGAGGGCGGGGTCCTCTCTACGGGGGCCGCCATGTTTTTACAGTAGCCCAGAGTGGACATACTAAACATCTTTGGAGTTTTAATGACAGCTGGAGTTTACCGTAGGTTCTCCTGCATGCTCAGAAGGTTATGAGTGAGGTGGTGGATGGAACGTGCATCTTCACCTCAAGATGTCACCAAATCTTACACACTGCACCTTCAACAATTAACTCAACTTTCATCTTTGACCTTTGACCCCGAGATCCCCGCAGCAGGAGAACCGACAGTCTGGCCTCATGCCTTCAGCATCATCCCTCTCCGTCACCGTGCCAACGCTCTACCTCCCCGCAAAACACGTACGGTATCCACGCCGAGACGCACTCGCCATCCTTCTATCTAACTTAAAGCTCAACCCATCTCCTCCTTCTGTACAAAGCATCTTATAAAATATCTTCTTTTTTTTTTTTACATCTCTGTTGCATCGTTAATGACATAAAAGAAAAAAGGACAGAGGAAATATCACATCAGACTTGCAAAAATAGATCTCCACGTTGGCTTCAGACATAACGAACTCAACAGTCGGTCACATGTTGACGTGCTCTATTCTGCAGCTTGGCTGATAATCAATAACTTAAATCTACACCGTCGACCGAATGTCTGCAAGTTCAAATGTCTGAAACCAAATGTTTCCCCCGAGCAAAAGGCAAATCAAGCGTGAGAGAAAGAAGCGTGGAGGAGGGAGGTTCTGTGACGAGCAGCAGGTCACGTGACAGCGGGTGGCAGCGCCCTTGGGTAGCGAAGACAACATTCTAACTGCTGACGAGAGATAAAGAAAAGCCATTTCTCCTGAGATCGTTTGGGGCTTCTCTTTTGTTCACAATCGTGTCTTGTTCAGTCTCGTCACCCCCCACCCCCTTCCTCTGTGCAGCTTCCACACACCCCCACCGTCCATCACTTTCTTTTTCCCCCTCCTCTCTCTTTCTCCGTGTCTGAGGGAAGCCAGGACAGCGTATGAGTGAGTGTTGGCATGTTTAGAAATCAGGAAACAGTTACAGTGCTTAGTATATGTTGAATAGGATTTTGACTAACACCCACAGTGTACCAGTGGAAATGAAACAACAATCAACAAGACAGATGCTCATGTTTCGGTTACCCCTCGCTTTCTATGGCCCTGGCTCAGTATTACAAAAAATGTGGCTGGTTTTCAGGTGACCCAGGAGCGGGTCAATGACGTGAGAACACAGCAGTGACGTGTGTGGATTGAGTTATTAAAAAAAATAAAATAAATGGCACACAGAGGCCTTACAACTGCAGAAGTCACACACAGGATGACCGAGCAGAGGTAACACAGGTTTTGAAGGCTGAAGTTTAAAAACGTAAGGCTGATGTTTGTTAGTCGCACTGGCCCCGGAGTAGTCGGGGGTGGATCTTCCACCATGGTTGTGGAAGCGATGGCTGCAGAGACTAAACGAACGTGAAAGGAAAAAGTGGTTTGTATAGCATGTGAGCTGGTTACTAAAGAAAGTGGCTTAGAAGTCCTGTGGCCCTGCAGTAGAGCCAGGTCTGCGTTAGAATTTCTCGTCGGGGATGAGTGTGTTGAAGGGGTGGTCCCAGAATGTGCTGGTGATTCCAAAACCTGGAGAGAAAAGTAAAGATAATGTAAATCTGCGATATATTCCAATACTGTGGAATGCATATCTACAGGAGCCCTCATGTCCTTGGCTTCACATCTTGTGAAAAACACCGAAAAATCCTGACTGCACAGAAACCAGGTAGGATGAACACATTTTCCAACTTCTCGCTGCTCGGTCACTCGCCCTAAACTACTTATATAAACAGTCAAAGTTCAGTCAAAGTTCATATAAACAATTAAAAAAACCAGGAGGAATGATTCTGAAGTAGCTACGAAGCATCAACACAACATTGCTAACGTTAACACAAAGCGCTCACCTGCTCTCTGATGTTCAAAGTGGTGTTTGACGTGGTACACCTTCAGGCTGTACAAGTACGAGCCTCTCTTCGGAGAGCCGTAGTGAAGGTAGTAGTGGATCATGTCGTAGACCACGTAGCCGCACAGTCCACCGACGAACACGGACGTCCCGAGGATCTGCGGGAGTATTTTGTGCAGGAATGCATAAAGTGCTCCGACCACTAAAGAGGCCACGCCGGGCGGGAAGACGAGCCGAGAGCCGTCAAACGGAGACTGTGAGGGAAAGGAGTATAGTCAAGCCGTGCATCGAGAATAACAAACCCAAGAGGTGAATTAACACAAATCACACGATACAAAGTGGATGACAAATCTAAGCAAACTTAAAAAAACAACAAAAAAACAGTCAAATGAAAACAGTGACATCACTAAGAAATGGGTAACATTGAAAGTTGAGTCTGATTGGTTTAATCTGATCAATAGACTCTGGCACACATACAATATATGCTGATAGGAAATCATTGATTTACTTTTCTGTTTAAAAAAAGACTTTTTTATTGCATTTGAGAGCTACATATTTACTAATATTCTAATTTTCTTTCTGTCTCAAGTTATTTATCACACTGTTCAATGTTGATACGCAAACTATCAATTGCATTACTTCGATACGGACATCTTACAAATTGAGATTTGCACAAGAAATTCATACACATCCATCAGAAACACTTTTACTCCCACATAGTGAGGAGAGAAAGGCTCATGAAAATGATGAAACTGTAACATACCATGTGACATAGTGGAGAGTATGAATGGGAAGTTTAGTGCCATAAAGAACAACATCATAAAACAAACATCCATGAGTGATCTGGTTGTATGTACATGAGGTGTGCCCAGCCCCCCAGCCCCCCCCCCAACAGGTCTGTCTGTACCTTGTGGTGCTGTCCGTGTAGGAGGAAGTGCAATGTGATGAGGTAGTAGTTATGGGCCGGCGGTTTCATGTGAAAGACAAAACGATGGATGCAGTACTCGATGAATGACCACATGAACCAGCCCATCAAAAAGAGGACAGGGAAAGTGGACGTATTGATCGGGAAAGAGATGTCTACAAACACACACACACACACACAAATATTGACAGGTCACTCGCTTGTTGACTCAAACTTATGATGACAATGATGGAAACCAAATACAAATTCAATTGAACAGTACAGTATGTCAGAGAGCATATGATGAAATGATGAGTCACCATGAGTATTGTGTATAGCAGTGAGAGTGTTTGTGTTACCTGAAGTGAGGTCTATGCGTGAGGTGCCTTTTGCCAGGGTTGTGTAGCAGGACCAGCTGAGATAAAACACAATAGGGAGCCACACGATTGGCACCCAGTACCTGTGGAGAAGACAACGAGACCTTTAACGCTTTACATAACTTAAAAAAAATATATATAAAATAAAATTGCTTTACACTCTTCAAATCGCTTATGTAAATGTTATCAGATTGACTAGAATGAGAGTTCAGGAGGAACACATGCCTGAGGCATAATGAAAAAGACTTGCAACCTACTCAGTGATTGATTAAGTATTTTTTCTGATGTTAAAATTCATATTCAGTATTCAACCGTTCAACCAAGAGTGGTGAGGTGAAAAGAGGAAAAGGGCTTTTAATTAGTGCATGAAAAGACCCTGAAGTGGACGCCTGACCTCCCACTCACTTTACACCATTATACTGAGCTAAACATGACGAGATATGATGAGCTGCACCAACCAGGAGGAGGAGGTCAAAGACTGTTTGCATGTAAACACAGAGGTGGTTATTCCAAAAGTTAGTTTTATGAAATGACATCACAAAAGTTCCTCCCTTTATTGAGCATGGAATCTTTTAATATTAAAAAATGACCCACCATATCATTCATGTCCTGAAATAACAGTCTTTACATCCTACCAAAAACATAAATGGAGATATGAATGAACGTGTTGTAAATGTGACTTTTTGAACACTAGAGCGAATCCCAAGTCAAGACAGTGCTCAGCCTGTGTCTTTTCCACAGCGGTGGCAGTTCACTCACTGCTAACTTCCCAGTCTTTATGTTTTCCTGCAAAGTCGCCATCACGAATATCTATACGACTTCCTGTGCTTGTTTCAAAGTAAAAGCCTCGAGTCACAGTCACACACTGCTGCTCAGCCTCAGAACATGCAGACACAACCGAGATGCACATGGCGCAAGCCACGTCAACATTACAAAATCCAGTTAAACACATGTCTCTAAACAACAATTAACCGTGATGTCAACAACCAGGTTGAATCAAACGCGCCATCCCTTCAGTCTCTGAACTGTTGGTTATCTGGTTACAGGTGTCGTGGAAATTGGTGGAGGTTGGCTGCTGTCGAGAGCTGTATGAGTGAGAGAGCGAGAGAGAGAGAGAGAGCACACGGACTCGTAGACAGAGTCTTGGGTTGAGATGGGCTTTACTGCAGGAGAAATCACAGCAGCACACACAGGGCAGCGCCGCCATCAGTTCTGCCGTGCCGCCACGAGGTTGGGATTCTTATGGGAAAGACTGTGGTCAGAGTGCTTCCTGATACGGTTGCAGACAGTGTGTGAGGTAGCCTCACCCTTGGTCCTAAGGAGGACAGTTGTTGTGGCCCATCAAAGGGTAAGATCCCCCCCCGCCCCCCCCCTCCCGCAAATAGCATGTCATGGTTTTATGTCATTCATTTCTTTATTCAAATACTTGACAAATCTGTATGTCTGACTACGACTGGCTCAAAGTAAGCACTTGTCTCTTAGTCTTGTCATGAACTAAAGATCAAATATTTATCCAATCATACCAGGAAGTCTTGGTGCCGGCCTCCAAAAAGGAGTTCCCAAATAGTCTGATTGGTCGGTCCACTGGTTGATGAACCCACGCGTCATATTTCTCTCCGAGATGGCCGACCTGCCATGCCAGTGGCTTCCTCCAGTCCACCAGGTCCTGTGAAGGAATAAACCAGGACAAACCTTTAAAAACAATTCAAAGGTGATGTTTGGAACACCTGAGACAGGGGGGCAGAGAGTTAGTCAACAAATGGGGAGAAGGGGAGATTTGGGTCTGCTCCAGCAGGTGGCAGCAGAGAGTTACAAACTGTGGAGTTACACAGCGGATGACAGATCTGCAGGTTGCTTTGACTGGAACTGAACTGCTGCCGGCAGAGATTTGAGTTTTCTTCCGAGTCCAAAGTCAGAAACTTTTACGAGCTCTTGATTTGAGAGGTGTCACAGTGGCCTGGGAGCCGTTATTGTTCACATGTACAGAGTCAGACGTTCTGACTGAACCAAGACCAGAGAGGAGAGGATCACCCTCCACATGTTGGGTCACAGCCGTCTCTCACGTTTGATTTTTCATTTGGTTTGGGCTTTTTGTTTGTGTTTGCAGATTTATAGAAGAACTATGAAGCAGATTTCCATAAAACTCGGTCAGACCACTAGTCAAAAAAAGAACTCAGAGAATCTACAAATCTGTTGAATCCGGTGCAGCTTGATTCAGTTTAAGGGGTCTGTTGAGCCGTGATGGAGGTGTGCTCTCTCTTTGTAAACACAAACTAAAATGTGTCGTCTTTATGTGGAGTTATTATCGTTATGTGGAAGGATCTGTTTCCACCAACAAACTGCAACAGTTCTCTCTCTCTCTCTCTCTCTCTCTCTCTCTCAGTCACTAGTTTAGGAAGTGTTAAGTGTTGTTTAGGCGATAGCGTCTCTCACTTACAATACCCCTCCGAGGATACTGGTTGATAATGACTCTCAGGCTCAGAGCATCTGAGGACAAGTTGGCGCCTGGGTGATAAAGTGTTTATCATACACTCCAAGTGCGACATAAAGAGCAGAGGAGTCGCTGGTTTCTGCTCGGCTGTAAATCCTATCGCACAGATACGCGTTGGTCGTGGCTGGTCAAAACACTCCTGGGTTTACGAGCCACACAGCAAGCTGCGTAGTGACACTCATTTCTGTCCTTCATTGGCTCGAGTCTGCCAGAAAAAACATGATCAATCTTTGACCGATTTTAAAGGTTTATACTGGATGTGAAACACTTTTATGTCTCCTTAAATATAGCACGGCGTGCATTTTGTATGAATTTAGAGACAGGTCGGTCATGAATACAAATTAGGCATGTGCGCGTGGCATGTGACGGACAGCCAGCGCCATTCAATACCAAAATCAAAACGTTGCAGTTCATTTCGTGACTTCAAATTGCTCAGGTTTCAAAACGAATTCATTCGTTTCTGTCATTTTTGCTCATGGGTCTGGTTGCTGAAATCAAACCACACAGGAAAACATTGTGGTTGGACCAATGCACAGCTGCCTGGCAACAGAGGGAACGAGACAGACTGGTTGAATCCATCATCACACCGTGCTTTGTCTCCGTGCGCTGCCAGGTATGCTGACACAAGAGCAGATAGCGGAATAAAATAAAGCAATTTGCTAAATCACATGAGCCTAATTAAAAGGGAGCAGGTGAGTCAGGCTGCGCGTGTGATTTCTGCTGACGGGGATCAGGAGTCGCTGTGGGGTGAGATTTCTTTCAAGAGCCAGGTGTGAATAGGTTCAGTGTTGTGCTGGAGGGGGAGAATCTACTCATGCACATTAAGGTTTTCATGTGTTTTCATGGACTGTGCATGTTCCCATGCAACAGTGTGAGAACTGCAGAGGGGAGGGCACTAACACAACAAGGACGTTCTGGGGGGGGGGGGGGGGGGGGGGGCCCCACCCCCCCCACAGCACGGGGGGGGGGGGGGGGGGGGTGAACGACCTGACGACCGTTCACCTCTCATCTACCTACATTAGCATTGAATACACAGAACAAACGCACACTCAAATTCCTGTCTTCTGTCATTGAGGGTACTCACTGACATCGTGCATTCCTTTGATTAAACCGTGTTTCTACCCTGATCTGAATGGCGCCCTTGAAAGAAAAGTAACAACAAAAAAAAGACCTTGATAAAGGAGCATTGGGGAACTTTCAAAAAAAATAAAATAAAATAAAATAAAATAAAAAGGTTGTTTGGACGTGTGTGAGCAGAACATCAACGATAAGACAATGTCTGTAACCAGTACTGGCCGTCTACGCTCTCCCCCACCCCGTGTCGTCACCCACACCACCGCTAAACATCAGCTGGTGAGCCGGCAAGGCTACAGCCAGCGGCTGCGAGCTCTGGCCGCTGCTGGCGAGTCGCGGTAGCTCCGGCCCTGCACCTGCGTGAGTCTGTGCCGAGTCAAAGGGACGGTGCGATTGTTCATTCGCACACTCCATTTCTAAACCATCTCAGTATTAATGCCGATTCAGCTGGCGGGTGAAATGGTGCCAGCGATCCGAACAATAGGCTGGTAAGAGCATCCACGTCACATCAACATCATTTTCATGAATCATTTCATGATGATATCTGACCCTAAGCTAATAGAGGAATCTCTTTTGCTATAGCAGCTGGTTCACCCCCCATTAGCATTAAAAAAAGGTCTGTTCAACAAAAACATTGCCTCATGCACCCTACTCCTTCAAAAGCCAAAATGTCCTTGCAACGTTAAAAGGTCCCCACGGCATCAAAGAACATCCTCAGGATGTACAAATAAATACACAGAGACCAAAATGATCTTGCTTAGCTATTCCCGTTAGGACTTTCCACTGACCCTCACTCTTTCTGGACAAGCTAAATCAACCAGTTAGGCTGTGGACCACAGCTAAGAGCGGTCACCTTCTGACACGAGGGTTTACGGTTTGATTCCCATCCTTCCACAAGCAAGTTCCCAAAGAGAACATAGAGGGTTTTGCTTCACACATAAACACATAAACAACAGAGAGATATTGTTGTGAGTGGTCATAAACACAACTAGGAAAGTGTGATATAGTATCAATACTGACCATACAGTGTTTGATCACCAATGCTGCCAAATGATGGAGCCTATGAGGTCCACTGTTCCACATGATAAGACCTTGTTGTTGTTACACACTAGTTAAACACACACACACACACACACACGCACCATATCCTCATCCACAGGGCTGCAGCGGTTGTATGAGGTATTGTCTTCCACATCTTCCACCTTCTTGTCTTCTGTATTTTCTTCAGTTTTTCCTTCTGTTGCCTCGGTGACATTCCTCCTCTCTCTTAGAGTCTGAAGAGAAACACAAGATAAAAATGGACATCATCAACAAGAGAAACTCAGCTGGTGAAAAAAACAAACCGTCTGGTTATATCAACTCAATAAACATGATAACAGTTACATGGCCAGTTGTAAATAAAGAAGCCATGAGCAATGTATGAATTCATCACCAGTTGGTTTTGATTTATTCAATGATATTTATTGGTGAATACCAAATGAAAACTCAACTATGTTTCAAACTGCCAGTTTTCAAAAGATGAACCGTTTACGCCGTCTGATCTCAATTAAATAAACTCGATGAACAAATAGTGATCCCCGTCTTTCCGCTGTCTGTGTCTGTATCAGCGTGAATGTGTGTGCGCCAGTCCATTATTTACATTTACAATCTTCAACCTTTGAACACCTTTGTGTGCCTGAAAAACACCTATGATGGTCACCATTCTAAAGCGACGGCAATTGACCGTGACCATTTTAAATAATACTGATCAATCATTTACATAAAGTATGCTTTTAGTTCTATTTTGTCCTTCGGGAAGTAAATGAATATTAGCCATTACTCTGGACGAGCTATTCAAGTCAAGTGAGATTCCGGTGTGTATAAAATAATGATGGTAATAATATCAACATTTCTTTATCAGGTTCCCAATGACGTCAGGAGTGAGGAGAGATATCATAAATCTTTAGTTGCCTCGTGATGCAGCAGCTCATCTTTTCATTCTTTAAGATCCCGTCAGTCAAGTGAAATATTCATCAGCTGGCGTCAGATGCAAGCATGGCTACTCATGTACAGAATGTAACACACACTGACACACACACACACACACACACACACACACGGACACACAATGAGGTCCCCTATGGTTTGTGACTAACTTCACCTTGGCAATCCAACACCTTCACAGGCAACGCTACACCCTCCCATTATCACTGGGCTAAAACAAAACATAAAGATACAAAGGAGCCACCAGTCTGTCTCATCATTCAAAGAAGAATCCGATGCGTCTTTGACGTCCTGTAATATGAGATGGATACTTCAAAAGTCTTTAATTGGAGGAATTCATTTCCATTATTTAACTGTCAGATGGAACCATGCCAGTTTATAAGTAATCTTTACAAGAGGAATATCACCTGCATCCTCTAAATGAAACATTCCAAAAACATAATGATAACATGAGGTCATTAATAGTAGAACAGATGCCGGTTAAGAAGTTGTGATGATCCAGGGTTAGGGTTCACCCAAAACCCCGATAAAAAAAAACAACCCTAGAATTTACACTGGTAAACCATGAAGAACTAGTACACATGCGCACGCACACACACACACACACAGATATGCATAGTGCTGAAAGCAATCAGCAGACGCACCCTTTATATCAACAGCAGCTGTAGCCCACGCACGCCTGTGAGTGACTGCAATGTTAAAAGTCACTGGAGCTCTGTACCACTCATGACTCCTGCAGGTGTGGTGTGTTCAGGAAGGCGTGGCCTCCCCCCCCCCCCCCCCCCCCCCCCCAATGAACATACCACCAGGTTGTCATCAAAACGGGAGGATTAGCTCAATGTTATATGGCCAGGAGAGTGTGAATGATCCTGAATCCTGTCTAGCTCAGTTTGTTTATGTCAAGAGAGTAACTTCAGTAAATATGCAGATGATTTACCATCACACACACTTGTTAAATAAACATCATGATCATGTCTAAAAAGGCTGCAGTTTATGGCGAGCAGTCAGAGGAGTCCCATTGTCAAATGATCTTTAATTATCCAAAACACTTGACACCTTATGTAGAACTGGACAAATGTATTACAGTTGGTGAATTAAAGCATTCTAGCATTAGGCTTTTACAGAAGCGTTAGCATGAAGTTCTTGGTTTGCACGTATGAAGAGATATATTTATAACTTTAACTGAAGAAAATCAAATCCATCTGTAAGACAAGTTCACCACATATGTGAATTGAAACATTTGTACAACAGTACGGGCTGCAGTGCAGACAGCAGTGTCGTTTGCACTTGGAAATCTGGGAAATATCAACTCTTAAATGAAGTACTGGGCTCGTAACGTGGAATAAGTCAGAGTAGGAATCTGAAATCTCAATGCACGTTTCACAACAGTGACTCAGATTAACTTTTATACCTGCTCCGTTTACACCGCAAAGCCTCACAATGACCGCGTGGATACCTACCAACATTTCAATCCATTGTCACACCTACCACATGGTCTCCGAACAAATTTCCCTGTTCAAATATGCACAAACTTCCATCAGCCGCTCTGAAGGAAAGCTTTAACTGGCGACGAGTAAACACACGCCACATTTTGTAAGCACCCTCCGTTGCATAATGCACTTCAACGAAAATGTGAGGCCATGAGGAACACAGAGGCACTCTCCAGGGAGCTGACAATGGAAACCAAGAGGTAAATAGGATATGCCATTAGCCGGCTCACATCAACCAATCAGGAGATTACACTTGAACAAAAAAAACATTTTTTCATTTAGCTTCATTTGACATTACAATGAAAAGAAGAGAGTCCCCAGTATTCACAGATCAGGACACTTGGTGTTCACAGAAGAAAGAGAAAGTTGGGTATTGCAAGGCCAAAGCTGATCCCAGCGTTGTTCCCATTTATCAACAGAATGTGACAAACAAAATTTCCAAGGCCAATAGCAAGTCATGTGCACAAGCATCAAACTGTACCTATCAAATGTCCTTGTATATAGCTTTTTCAGTGTTTGTGCCGTCTCACGTGGTACCGTTATATTTTGGACACCACCGATGCAAAAACCAGTCACAGCAAACGAAATTGTAAGAAAACAGAAGAATGAGACGAGTACATGAATCAACACACTGAGGAAGCACAGTGGAGATGGAGGGAGGAGGAAATAGAATGACAGCACATACAATAAAAACAAGAAAATAGAGAGAGGAGTAGTCACGTAACACAATACTTCAGTCGAGATGAAATGTTATCTTATCTCGATCATCAGCTATCTGCGCAAAGATGCGTTCACTGTGATACAGTAAATGTAGCCGTTTTCTGCCTCCTCTATTCTCCAGACTTTTAAAATGCAGAATATTGTAACATTTATGTTACATTAGCTCATGTCTTGTTTCCATTTAATATTCTAAGAAAACAACATACTTTTCCTTTTCTTGGTTTTCTTCCAGGGTGATGTAGTCTGATAGAACCTTAGTTTTGTTTTGCACGTGTTTATTTATATATTGTGTTGAGTGAAGACACATTAACAATATTTTATAACCCGTTACACTGGGCAACTGTAGAAGAAGGCAGATGGCATTAACTCTGATAAGATACAGAGTTTTATGACGGGAGAACCTGAATGTGTTTTTGGTTGGGGCAAACAACTTTTCCTACTTATGTGACCCCTGACTTTGGCTTGTTGTTTATACAAGTTTAAGAAAATGAGCACAAGATCCAGAGATTATTTGACCAATTGTAACAAACTTAAAAGAGTCTTGCTGGCAAAGGCAAACGGGATAAATGGCACCCGACGCTCAGATGCAGATATCATTTTGCAGATAAAAACCCAGAGATATGAGCTGTTTGTTTTAACATTAATTTCACTGAAATGTAAAATCAACAGTAACTACGTTTATGGTTAAACTCTGAAATATCAGGGCTTGGTTGCACCAATCTCTAGATTTTTCTCTCCTCAGTCACCTCAATTCTATTATTAGGACTGAACTGTAAACGGGAATAGTTCGTCAGCTGAGAAGAGGAACAAGATCTAACAAGACATTCAAATACGAATCAGCAGTGGCTGATTTCATGTGGTTCATGAAGTATAGAAGTAATAGTGAAAGCAGAACTTTGAAAGGAAATGCTGGTTTTCCCCCAAGTCCATGAAGCAATGCTGCTCTTAATAAACGTAACAACAAAACATTGATCTGGTGACAGGAAATCAACATTTGACCAGAGAAAACCAGTCAATTCTTGATAGAAAATGGTATGATGACACCTCATTGAAATCAAAATCACAAAAAATAGAATCAACATTCTATTTTCTGTTCCATCCTGACAGTAAGTTCACCAATTCTTCCAGCATTTTCCAGGACAACCACAGTTGCGTTTGCTGTGTCAGAGAAAAATCTGTCGTACCGTCTATCGCTTGTTCATAGTGATGAGGAAAATAAGACTGAGCTTCAGTTGTCCATACTTCAATACATGAAAGACATCAGATTGTTGGAGATACAAAATGGATCTACTGGTCTGGTGTACACACTGACAGTCAAACTAAAAGGGCACAGGGTGGTTTCAGGGTCATGCGTTAAACTCACGCGCTTGTTACCTTTAATATTGTTTGACGTTTGAACTCCCTGACACGGAAACGTGTCTGTTCTTACTCTACATGTCGGTTTTATATTAGACTTTAGGAAAACGACTGACAAACTGATCAATTTGCAGTTGGCTTGGATGAGTGTAAGGGTGGCACTCTGATGCTTGTGTGAGACTGTTTGTAAAACATGTATCTGATGCAGTTTCCATTGAAAATGCGTGTGTGTATGTGTGTGTGTGGCGAGTCATCTTTATTCTGTCCGTGTGTTTTCATAGTCAACAGACAAGGTAACAATAACTGCATCTCAGGTGACAAAGCGCAATGGGCTTGTGTTTGGACCTGATCGCTTTCAGGCGGGGCTCGGTTAATATTGTTCCAGACTTTTGCAGATTCAGTCAGAAATATCCATCTCTAGACCGGCTCTACTGTGATTGGCTGAAATGTTCAATACCTTTGCCACGGGGGCAATTCTACCTTTATTATAACTGCCCCCCCCCAGAGCTGAACATGGCAGCTAAATAGTTAGAGCAACAAACTGAAGGGGTTACTATGGAACATTTTCTTTGTTGACAAAGGCTAAACAGTTGAAACAGAAATGACAAAGTATATGCAATGGTACAGAATGGAGGATTAGACTAAGAAAACAATGAATAGCTTTGTAACTCTCCCCTTCCAATCAACTGAACAGGTTTTGTTTTTGAGTTGTGTCCTTTTGTTATTTATTAATTTTCCTTCTTTTTTGATGTGTGCACCGTTTGGGTTAGTTCTGGTGGTGCTTCTACCGAAGGAAAATCAAAATAAATAATATTCCTACAAAACTGCAGCTTTAAGTGAATGTTGCACACTAATCCGAGGAATCCTGGTATGTCAATCAAGTCCAGCCAACAAACCTTGCATATTGTACCTTTCAGAGTGAAAAATGTCAAATTAATTCACGTACACATGCATGCGTGATACAAAAACCTTTTATATAAACAAGCAGAGAAATTTTTTAGAGAAGTTGCGTTTACATTTTCTTTTAAAAGATCCAAGTGTTCCTGATTCAGCTGCTAAATACCTAAATATATCCAAGTTGTCTTTTTTACGTAAAATCAGGAGATTTATCTTAGGAAATATATGGTGAAGAATCTGTATTTGCGCAAATGATCAGGTCTTGATGAACTCTTAAGGCAGGTTGCAGCACAGTTTAAATTCACTGAGTTACACAAATATTCACGCTGTGCATCTGTTTGCAGCACTTTTCAATCACTGAGGACAAGGGACAATGTGGGATCGGTATCTTGCCCAAGCACACTTGGATGTGTATGTGGATGTGTATTTGCCATTTTTCATGGTTTTCAGATTCCCCCGAACATCCGAAACACAGAAGAGGGTTTCCATGGCAACACCTAACTAACGTCAGAGAAAGGTGAGGACTTTTGAATTAATATTCTACAGAGCTTTTCCTCTATACGAGCCAAAGGTCCATCTCTTTCATGCAGCTGGGATTCGGACACCTGCTGTGACTCGAGCACCACGTCTCAAGAGAAAAATCCAAACAAGGACGGCATCAGAACAAATGATTAGAATGCAACGGGTCGGATGTCGGGTAAACACTTAAAGCAGGAGGCAGAAATTCATTAACTCATCCCTCGGCGTCATGCGTGTTTCTGTCTGAGCCAGGAATTCATGCGTCCACAATGGGTGGTGTGTAAGTGCTGTTTACATTCATTTAAACTCCATGTTCAGCTCATTGTCATGTTGAGAATGACTCTAATCTCCTGCATTACACTGGAGAGGGACCAGTTAAAGACCATAAAGTCAATATGCTAAAACTGGGTCATACGATCATGCCCAAGAAAAAAAAATTAAAAAAAAGCTTCACAACAGTATATATCAAATAACCATCACAATATATGTCAAAATTATACTATTAAAAAAACAAAAACAAAAAAAATACAAATAAAAGGTAGTGTGTAAGATTTGGTGCCATCTAGTGATGAATTGGCATGCTGTATGTCTCACCTCACCCTCACCCTTCTAAAATTAAGTTAAACAAAAACGACCAGCAGGTGGCGCTGCTAATATAATGGAAATATTCCCGATACACCCGTTTACACTAAAAACAAACTTTGCAGGTTTCCTCTGGGTTAGGGTGAAAGGGTAGATGTCTATTAGCATTGCAGGGGCATCATAACCACCTACTGTTTAAGAGTGTGATTAGACAACACGCTGAATGAAAAATCCTCTTCAAAATAATGTGTAAGATTTGGTGCCATCTAGTGATGAATTGGCATGTTGTATGTCACCTCACCCCTCCCTTTTGGGCATTAAAGCTCAAAAAGAGGTTAAGTACACACACTGTGGGCTATTGTAAAAACATGGCGGCCCCCGTAGAGAGGACCAGCTCCCGATGTAAATATACATTAACAGGCTCATTTTGGGGCAATGAAAAAAAAGTAGGTCATAAATGGAGGTGATTATACATTAGTACTAATATCAGAATATTTTTGTAATCCTGACCCTACTAAAACAAGGGATAACAATGGACTGAAATCTTTTAAACTTCCCCTTTAAGTCACTTTTCAGACACAAGCTAAGTAAGTAGAGTGTAACGGATGTGGTTGCAAAGTCTCAACCAGGTTTTTATCATCTGCCATCTGTAGTTTCCTGTTGACCATGTTACTTTTGGTTGAACGCTCTAATTCAGGAAACAAACGCATGACCTCATTTGGTTTGATGTATCAACCCTTCACATGTGTGGGCTGCACCTACTTGTGCTCCACACTGGTCGGTTTGTGGCCGTTTGTTTTCTGTGTTGGTGAACTTTCTGTTTGCAACATTTGAGGTGCAGTATTCCACATTTGTTCAAATGCAAGAATTGGATGTCCTTGACTTTCAAAACAAGCTGCTTCCTCCTACTCCCGTTGTTATTGAGCTGCACCAAAAGACAAAAGAGACAATCCGAAGGTCTAAACAAGACACGGTCAGTTTGAAAACACCCAAAAAACCACAGATGCGTAGAACCTCATGTAACTCGTTATCTGGCTATCAATCTGAATATTACAGTGCTAGTTCTTGTTTTTGGTCATTGCTCTGTCCTCTGCAATACTGTTTCGACATGAAACAGAGCTACACACGTGCAGCAGGTATGTGAGGAAAAACACTTGAGAGTCAGTTTGCAGAGTTTCAACCCTGAAACCAAACAGTTGTCCAGCCTGAGTGACGGAGCTTTTTTCCCCCCCGCACAGATACACACTTGGATACCGGTGATGGAGGGCATGACTCATGTAATGATGGTTGACCCGACAGGTCTGAGGAACTGTGTAAAACAAACGTGTAGGAGTTGCTGTGCCGTCACTGGTGTTGTGATAGGAAGAACCTTGAGATTATGTATCTTGCGAAGGTATCATGCAGACTGACGTCTGTCACCTAGCAAAAAAACACAACATTTAGAATTCAACAGAAGATCAGCCCCCTTCTGTTGAATGTTTTAAATCACTGCTAAAACGGAAACTCTTCAAATTCAGCAAATTCCAAGAAGCCCTGTTAAAAGACGGCAGGGTGGCTGAATAATCTTATTTCACAACATAAAAAAAGGGGCTCTGTCTCTGCAGGAGGAGAAAAATAAAAGAATGGGAGACAAAAAAAAAAACAAAGGAGATGGTGTGAGGAGGGCAGCGACACGCCCTGGTACCATCACACCACAGAAACTGGGCTCTGCTCAGAGGAGGAGGAGGAGGAGGAGGGAATGAACACCGTGATGAAGGAACAACCTTTTGGTTGCGATCACTAGAGACTACAATGACACGCATCAGCTGTGTACCTTCACCAAAGGGGAGGAGTGCACTCATAAAACAACAATCTAATGTGCTAGATCAAAATGATGATTGTGATGGGACCAAAATTGTAAACGCACAAGACAAATTATTTGAATGAAATAAAAGGATTTTTCTTTTAGATCGAATCAGTTTATGTATATCCCAAATAATAGAGACACGTGTATAGATGAAACTTTACGAGGACAAATCTTAATATTTACCAAATGAACTAGTGTACCGGGCTTCACCTGCTTATTCTAATATGACACTTTCCAAATGGATACAGAATTGCTCACTCTTATTGATTATGTCGCACCCTGCGCATTAATGCCCTTGTTTAAAGCAGACTGGCTGCAACAAATGATCAATTATTAACCGAGTGTTAAAATGGGTGGAAAATTGATTTGGCATTTATTGCTTTGGTCTGTGTAAAAGCACCTTTGACACGGCATGGGATAGAGTTAATGCAATATGCACCATAATAAAACATTATTTTTTTTATATACAGTTCCTGTTTTCATTTGCAATCTATTCAAGAAAGTCTTGTTTTTTAATATGCAGTCTAATTAAGATTAAATTAATCAATACGACCCCACTGCAAAATAAAAAAATAAAAAATCATTGAACTCAAACAATGGTGGAAGTCTGGTCTATTCCGCCTGCCCAATTTATTCACCAAGGGGTGCATGAAGTGCCATCACTGCATTTTTTACTGTGCCATTTATGGCTACAATGGTGAGATTGCCTGGACAAAGATTAGCGGAGTCAGATTAGAGATTAGCGGATAAGACGGGTCAGTGAAGTCATACGAACTGAGGAGGTGGTTTATTACTCTGGTCCTGATTTGAGCATTTTTCCAAGAAAGACACAAATGACTAAGTTAAAGTTTAGACTATCCAGCCTCCAATACCAAATATTCCAAATGCAGTCATTGTGAGAAACAATGACAACAACCAAGCTGTGGAACCTGGAGTCACTTTCACATGTTTCAGGTTTCTTATTGATAGCTCATCTTTTACGTCCACTCAGTCGGACCACTGTGTGATGAGTGAGGATTTATGGAGGCTGATGCCAAGACATGGAACTAAAAGAAAAAAAAAATCTGATGCTGACATATCCTAGAGTTTATGTATTTATCAATGACAAGCCTTACAAGCCTTCAAAGCATTGTTTACAGCCTTGAAATGTTTTCATATTGATGGAAAGGCATGTCAAAATAAAATCAAACGTGGTCTAACTTGAATGCATCTTCCAGATTTGGACCAAATTAACAGGTGATGTCAAAGTCTGAGATTTAAGTATGAGGCATAGTAGAAATTTCAAATAAGGAGTCAATCTTAATATCCATCCAAATCTACTGACGGAGCTGTGAGAGCCTAATATCATGAAATACAATCAATAACAAGTTGGGCTCTGTTGTTGTGAAAGCTGCGTCAAACTTTAAATAAAGAAAAATAAAAAAAAACACCACAAATAAATCTCACATAAATTATAATACTCATAATGTTATCCAAATGATATTCATTGCATTGCCACCAGGCTGTGGAACAACTGTGTGTGTTTGTGAGGGTGTGTCCCGTCACAGTTCCCTGGTCGAACATATGTGGAAAGAGCAGGGTTAAAGTTCAGTCACACTGCGGAAAGTTCAATCACGCCGCGATGTGGCCATGAGCTCTGCATCATGACACTCACGTGTTGCGCCAACTCACATCCATAGATACATGCAGGACTTCAAATAAAACCACACGAAGTAAGAGGGCCGTGCTCCCGTCAGCGTGTCTAATCAGCCCTGGTTCCACACTCATGTCGGCACTAGTAACCACACACAGCAACACTGGCAACAGATTAGGAGCAGCTCCATGACCATGTTAAAAGGGCGATGAGGAAAACCCAAATCCAAAGCAGAATAAGAAACAGTATCATGATTTGCACATTTATACGCCCGGGTCATTGGTGTCAGGAGGGAGCTCACATGACTGTATTGAACAAATATGTCTTTTTGGGGGGGGGGGGGGGGGGCAGAGAGAAGAAAATAAA
>JAFBJT010106593.1:120297-138146 GCA_016785325.1 Chascanopsetta lugubris
TTGATATGTGAAAAATATATATATATATATATATATATATATATATATATATATACACATATATATATTTTGAAATTTCTTGTTTTACTTTATATATGTGCACATGCAATATTTCAGCAATAATGTAACTTATATTTTCAATTCTAGCCTCAAACCTTTGGCTCTACATTTTAATATTTATCCATTTTTGTTTCATACACATGTGTGCGTCACTCTGATTCCAGTGTTGTGGTGGAATAAAGCAAGGACAGGTTTACTGTTGCCAGAGGCTGTGTGTCTCCTGGTGTGTCTCAGTGTGTTTGGGTATAGGGGTGAATGTGAGTGAATAATTCAATGTGTGTGTTTGTGTGTGTGTGTGTGTGTGTGTGTGTGTGTGTGTTCATTTCCAAGATATAATAGCTTGTTTGCCAAGAGAGATAGAGAGGGAGGCAGAGAGAGGCGTAGAGCAGTAGCTGTAGACAAGAGAGGGATGGGGTGGAGGACGGTGAGGATGGGATGAGGGTTGGGTGGGGGTGGGGGGATCACTGCCTATGGTGCGTCTAGTGCCTGATAGTCTGCTCCAAATATTGTATCCACTGTTCTACAAGGGAGAGTTTTAGGGAGAATGACAGGGAGCCTGGTGTCCTACTCTTATTTTATGCCACATGTGTAAAATGTGTGGCCTGGGGGCCAAATGTGGCCCACGACACAAGGCATGTGATTGTCTTAAAGGTCTTAAAGGTATAGTGTGGGATTTTTAGTGTCTTCTGGTGGTGAAACTCAAAAGTATTACAACTAACTGCAAGTGCTCCGGCTCAGCCTCTCCCTTTTAGAGCTACGGTGGCCCCACGACTTCAACATCCTAATGCAATGACTGACCCATGACTTCCACAGCCTCAAGGTGCCACTCAGAAGAGACAAGTTCTTTTATATTAGTATATTTACAATATTACTAATGTCTATGAACTGCATTCATTTTTTTATGTTGATCGTGGTCTGATTGATGAGATAATGTCGGTTAGCCACCTGGCTAACGTTCACTACTATGCTACGCCGGTGATGTAGGCCTGGGACCAGGAAAGCTACAGAGCTCCGCTGGGATAGATGACGGAGATACGGCCCATGTCATAGCATCTCGATGCAGGTAAGGAAGCTTACATTGAAAATATCTTTTGTTGTCTTTAGTATCATTTACTTTGAATATCTGTCATTAATTTGATGCAGATGAATTATTGTTTGTCATCTGTACTCATTCAACTGTTGTTCTACTAAATGTCAATAGAGAAAAAAAGATGAGCTTTTATTATTTTGAAATCACTTCATAGATTTAATTATGAAATGACAGAAAAACACAGTAACAGAACAATGATGCATGTGAAGTCCCATCTCATCTCCGACTCCATGGAATTGACGTCCTGCTGAAAACACATAATTACTCATTAGTAATAATTATTATTATTCAAGATATAAAATGAACTGTTACCTTTGCGGAAGACTGTGGGCTTTTGGGACCTCTGACCTTCTTCTGGACACATCTCTGTAAACATGAAAAAAGATTTTCAAGAATAACATCACTCCAATGACAATATGACAAACAAAAACTGAAGACAACAATGTAAAGAAAAACAAAGAATGTGTGTGTAGGGGGATGATGGGGGAAATGGTGCCTTACCTCTTCAGCAGGACAGTGGCAAATTCTGCGTCAGCAGCAAAGTTATTTTTTCTCATCAAAGTTCACCAACGTGGGGAAGCTTTTCTGCTGTTGACCCATGGTTTGTTCCATTGTCGGTTGCTAAGCTAAGTGCTAAGCCGTCTCGCCTCAACATGTCTCCACTTCCCCTGTAGAGGTGGCACGGGATCGTCTACCTGCCAGGCAGATACCGAGTAAGGGTGGTCCTTACTAACGAGGACACATACGAACGTTTTCTTACTTTGTGTCCCTGAGATGCACTTTTTGTTTCTCAATAAGAATGCAGCTAATTGAATGTAAAAGGGAATATTTCCCTTGAGTATCGCCACCTACTGGTCATTAATTGTTTTCCATTAAACTTATTTTTTTGTATTGGCATACATTGATATTCTGAACTATCTCGTGTTCAAACTGCACCATCTTTTCAAACTTTCCTTGATTTGGGTCGTAACCCAAAATTATGGGGTGATGGTGGATCCTGAAGCCAGACCTGTCCATATCTCCTAATATAGTCATTTTAACTGATCATATTCTTTCTTTTCAACCTTTCCCTTAGTATGTTTTGCTCGATATGAGTCAAGGAAGTGTTTGGTACATCACATGGAGGATCGCTCCTCACTGTGCTGAGATGGAGCTGGTGTGTGGGTAAAGAAAAGCTCTGCTGGCTCCCAGCTACATGCACACTTCCTGTCTCTCTCCCTTTCTCAATGCCTCTCCCTCTCCCTCCCTCCTCCTCTACCGCCCCCCTCCTGACTTCCAGCCTTCGGATGGATCGATGAGTGAAAATGAGATGGACAAGAGCAATTTCCTTCCATCGAGTATGGATAGCATGTATCAATCACGCAGCAGGCAGCTCACTTCATAGCTCGTCATATCGCATCCACAACGGAGCACCGCAGACACCCATTAGCATAGCTGCAGTGATCAGAGTCTGTATCCACCAACTAATGGAGGCAACAGCAGACCTATGTTAGTATTGCATAATGTTTATCAGCTGAAAATATCCAAAAGGTGCAGTGTGTAAAACTTGGTGATCTTTTGGTGAAGTTTGTTTGTTTGCTTCTATCCATGAAATTGTGGGTGTCTAGTAGTATTACAGGGCACTATCGCCACCTACTATAAAGGAGTGTAAATAGACGGCATTCCGATGCATAAAAAATCCCTTTCAAAATAAAAGCACAGAATTTTCATGACCAACGTTTGGCACGCAGCCCATCAGTTGAGAATCACAAATCTAAACTATACTCTTAGTACCTGCAGGGTACTCATTGAAAGCATGTAGGTACATTGTAACTGTAGCCACTCACTTCAGTACTTTATAGCCACAATGCTGTTTGCTATGGTTTGGTAACCAACACAACCATTATCAAACTGTAAACAATGAGACAAGAGCACGTCAGGAGCAGACAAATGAGAGAAGTTTCTACTCCTTTTTCTTTCATCTGCCCGTCTCGATATGTCTCATTAATTCAAAAGATTTATTCCAGTTTAAAACTGCAGGGACGTTTGAGAAAGATTCCATCAGTTATCATAGCAGACCAAAACCAGGAAAGGCAGTAATGACTGCGAGCGAAACTATCCCCTAGACAGACTCCTGTAGCTTTGTTAAAGTCACATCTGAACCGTATACTCTCTGTGCCTGGAGGGGATGTCATAGCAGTTGCCAGGATGAATGCATAGTAAGTAGCAGCAGCAGAGGAAAAACACTGAAGCTGTGAGAGCAGTGGGAAACACTTTCTTCTTCTACCCGAGCAAATGTCATTCAAGGATTGGAGTCAAAGGTGTACTCAGACAGAACACAATGTTAAATTTTGTGTTTTTTGTTTGTTTTATTTTTTACTAGACTGATGGAGAGATTTAACTGACAGATTTGAACTGCTGCTCATTCTTTATCCACCCATTTCTTCCTTTAAAAAATAAAAAGAACAATATGGGGTGATATGTAAGAGAAGTCCCAGTATAGCTTAAAACCAGAGATCATGTAGTCCAGTCTTTATTCTGTTAAAGTCAGCTGCTTCTATTTTTTTAATCTTTAAAAAAAATGTAATCCCCAATGTGGGACTAATAAAGTTGATTTTATCTTATCTTATCTTACTGTACTAGTTCTATTGTTGGGACACACACAAATGATGGCATAGCACCTGAACTAAGGCTGGAAGTCATTTTTTCTTAAAAGAGTAAAGGTCACAGTTCTTTTCTCTAAAAAGTTAGTGAAAGCAAGTCATATTTTTTTTTTTTAAATCAATGACAACTCATAAAAGCTCTCCGGTGAAGCTACACCCTTACAGAACACAACTATTGCTGAAAGCATGAGATGGTGTTGGGGAGGACAACTCCGTTGACATCTGAACCTCATACTCTCTTATAGTATCTGCAGGGGATGTTAACCAGTTGCCAGGATGAATGCATAAGCAAGTAGCATCACTAGAGCACCAGAGCACTTTCTTATTGAGCTCTAGCAAATGTTATTTCAAGGATTCTACGGTTAGTAGCTCGTTGTCCTTTCCTGTTCCTATTTCTACGAATATATTCTAAGTGTCCAATTGTTCGAAATCAGCGAGCCACTGATGCACTTTGGGCTTGTGGATATATTACGTAGGCTTAAGAAGTTCAATGTCCAATGCAGCTAATGACATTTCCAATGATTTATCGTCCATAACTTAAAAGCAACAAAACAAAGTGAACAGGGCTCTCTCCTTCTCATGTGCTGGAATAAAAATCTTGTGCTTACCCGGGTGCATGCATCCTCTACCTGATGACCTACTTAAATCACTTCAGGTGGCCACAGGGTTTCCCAATTTTTTTCTTACTTGACTGATGGAGGGTTTTTCACAACATGTTTTAACCTCAGCTTCAATCTATTTCCACTCATCTCTTCCCTTTTTGAAAGATAAGAGAGAGAATAGAGAGTGAAACGCAACATAGTCCAGGATCACAAATGTTGACCTGTCGTGGCCTATGACCAATGGATTTGGTAATGTTTACTTATTGTTGTCTAGTGTTAAAGGCGCAGTGTGTAAGATTTGGTGACTTCTAGAGGTGAAGTTGCGTGTTGAATCCATCACCTCAGTCTCGACCTTCTGAGCCTGCAGGAGAACCTGGTAGACCTCAGTTGTCATTAAAACTCAATGGATGTTTATTATGTCCACTTTTACTACTGTGAACATGGCTGCCCCCAGGTTAGATACTTCTCCAGCTCAATGCCCAGGAACCTGAACACCACAACCCTCTCCACCCTGTCCCCGCTGATGATGAGTGGCTGGATGTCAGGTTTGTTTTTCCTGAAATCAATGACCAACTTCTTCGTTTTTGCGGCGTTCAGGAGCAGGTTATTGACTTTGCACCAGTCTGCCAGCCACTCCACCTTGTCCCTGTAAGCCAGCATGCCCTCCTTGCCCAAGATGAGTCCAACCACCCTTGTGTCATCTGTGAACTTTACAATCTTGTTGTTGAGGTGGGTAGAGACTCAGTCATACGTGTAGAGGGTGTAGAGAAGCGGGCTGAGCACACAATCCTGCAGTGAGCTGGTGTTTAGGCTGAGAGCGGTGAAGGTGTGGGAGTCCAACCTGACCCTCTGGGAGTGACCTGACAAAAACAGTGTACAGTTTGTCCAGTGTTTTTTCTCCCCTGGTTTTGCACTTTATATGTTGGTGGAGAGCTGCTTTCAGTTCGACGTGATTAAAGTCTCCAGAAATTATGTGAGCAGCCTCAGGGTACTTGCTCTGGTTGTTGCTGATCGTGTGATCGGGATCGCAGATTTTGCAGCAGCCCCAGAGCCGAGTTAGGATTAGCATCTGGTGCTATATACACAGCAGTGAGGAGCATGGCAGTAATCTCACGGGGGAGGTATCAGGTTCTGCATTTAATTTTCTCCAACTCGTGCACCAGTTGTTGTTACATAAATGCACAACCCTCCTCCTCTTTTCTTAGCAGAGCTTTCTGACCGGTCTTGCCGGTGAGCAGTGTAGCCTGTTAGCTCAATGGCCGTGTTAGGTATTTGTGGATTGAACCACGTCTCTGTGATCAGCAGAATACAGCAGTCCCTGATAAACTTGTCCGTTACAATCCACCGCTTCCATTCATCAAATTTGTTTACCTGAGACCTCACATTAGAGAGGAAAATGCTTGGAAGCAGTGGTTTGTGTGGCTACTTCCTTTGCCTCGCTAGGACGCAGCCTCGGCACCCCCTCTTTTCTTTAGGTTCTCTTTACTGCCGTCGGGTCCTCGGAGCTGGGATTGTACCGGAGAGCCATGCAATGTCATCTGGAACGTTGTTGGTGCAGAAAAACTCATGAGTCAAGCTTCCCCATGATCGTATTCCTATAGACAGGATATCCAGCTGGCTATAGGTGTTTTTAACCGGGCAGGATGAAGAAAACAAACTTAGAGTCGAAGAGCACAAAGCCGCTACATTTATGGGCGCCGCCATCCGTGTCTGTGTGATCAGGCGGTGATCGGTTGCCTCTGATGGACATGTAGCACATTATTGTCATATCTTGTCATTCAAGTTAGTGTTGTCATGTGTTAAACGTTAGATTCAGTTTAGATTCGTTTATGCATGTGTTTTTAATCTAAAGATCAAGTCAAGTTCCAAGTCCATGTTTTAAGGTGTAGTGTGGGATTTTTAGTGCCATTTGGTGGTGAAGCTTAAGTATTACAACAAACTGCAAGTGCTCCGGCTCAGCCCCTCCCTTTCTGCGCTACGGTGGCCCCACGACTTCAACATCCTAACGCAATGACTGCCCGATGGCCTCAACAGCCTCAAGCAGCCACTCAGAAGAGACGAGTTCTTTTATATATATTCATATATATATATATATATTTACAATATTACTAACGTCTATAAACATCAATCGAGACCCGAGTTATCATTGCAGCATCGCGGCATCTGCACTTGTTTTTTTATGTTGATCATGGTCTGATCGCTGAGCTAATGTCGGTTAGCCACCGTGCTAATGTTAGCTACTATGCTACGTTGGTGATGTATGCCTCACAGCGGGGAAGCTACAGAGCTGCCCATACCACACTTAACACTTAACAACTCCAGCCCTGTTCAAAACTTCCAAACATTCAATCATTTTGAGGATTTTAACCCTCTAAATGGCAGTTTGATTACTTGCGGTCACAGTTGGGTTTTTATTTTTATTTTTTAAAGAGCTATTTTCCATAAAACATATGGAAAGTGGCTGGCGGATTGGTTTTAGGTCAGTCACGGGCCTGTCAAAGTTAACCCAAAATATTGACCACATGGCATTTATAGTTTTTGAGTAGCATTCGATTCAACATTTACAACCCCCTTAAGTCACTAGCAGGCAGCAATCTCCCATTGACTCTCTTTGAAAAGTATAAATGCTATAATGTCAATATTTTGGGTAAACTTTGACATACCCATGAAGTTGTTTAAGACATGAATGCAAAAAAAAGTTTTTCGGAAGCAGACGTTTTGGTCTTAAATGACAGATTAGGGTAGTACATTTTAAATATAATGCTACACAAAAAAAAATAAAAATGCCATACAGCCAATATTTTGGGTAAACTTTGACAGATGCATGACTGATTTAAAACCAATCCTCCAGCCACTTTCCATTTGTCATGTCTTCTTCAACTGCTTATCCAGTAATCAGGGTCGCAGGGTATTTCTACCAGTGCACGTAGGGCCATTCGGGGTATCAGTGACGGGGCCAGTAACACTGCAGTAGGGCCTAAAGAGGATTCAAACCAGTGACCTTTGGTTCCAAAGGGAACTGCTCTAACCACTGAGCCGCTACTGCCACTTTCCATTTGTTTTATGGAAAATAGCTAATTTTTTGTGTTTTCTTCATAAAAAATCACTGACAAACTGGCAAAATCAAACTGGCATTTAAAGGGTTAAAATCCTCAAAATGGTTGAATGTTTGGTAGTTTTGAACAGGTCTTAAGTTGTTTAAGACATTTATGCAAAAAAGGTAGAAAGAAATATTAATCTGTTAAAGGTGCAGTGTGTAAGATTTGGTGAGCTCTGGAGGTAAAGTTGCATGTTATATCCATCACCTTACCCTCACCCTTCTGAGCGTGTAGAAGAATGTATGTTAGACTTCAGTTGTCATTGAAACTGTTAGGGGTGTGCGTAGGACCCACAAGCAGTACAAATGGTGTAGTTTGCGGGTAAGTAAGTACTGGGACATTACGAACTGCCAACAGGTAACGGGGGTGACTGGGGTTTGTGGAGGGAACAGTGATGAGTGAATGAGCAGCAGCCGTGGTGGTGTGGCCGTGGCCGCTGATTGCCATGATGAGGCGCAGGAGGGCAAGGGGGTGAGGAGAGCAGGAGCTGGAATGTGACAGAAACTTAAAAAATGTTTACTACATCCACTTTTACTACAGTTAAAACATGGTGGCCTCCATAGAGGACCCCCCTCCTCATGTAAATATACATGAGTGGCCTCATTTTTTTTCAACATTTACGTGATTAAAATCAAAATCGTACACACTCTATCTTTAAGTTTATGTCGTTTTTTTTGTAAGTGGACATTTTTGTCCTTAATGACTCAAGAGGGCAGTAAATTAAAGTGACACCTGAGGGTTAATAACAAGCTAGTATAAGTCTTACATATCTAAGACTGTATTTGTGTAAGACCAGATGAGACTGGTTGTTCTTTCCTCCTCCCCCTACAATGGCAGTGGCAGAGTAGTTCGAAAGCAGTCTGTATATGTACGTATATATGATAGATCACAAGCCTTGGCAAAATGGGAAACAGAAGGCTCCATTTGGGGTTCACCCAAAGGTCTGCCGTATCCCGCTGCAGACATGCATTTATTCCAAAATGGCTGCTGGTTATTTGTGCATTACAGGCCCACTCTGAGTGATACCATTCTCGGGGTTTAATGTGGAAAAGGCGGCAGGCAGGGAACCATCCGTCATAGCCTCCTAAAAGTCACAGAGTGGGAAATGACAGAGTGCTCCTGGTACATTGTTCAAACCCCACCAAAAAGGCCAACCCCTCCATTACGGCTCTATAAAAAAAATAAAAAAAACAGTGAGGCTGGTAACCCGCCTGTCTTCCCCTGCCTCTCTCTTTGTGACAGGAATTAGATGGTTAGATAAACAGTGCGCGGAGGAGAGCTGACATTTCAGAAAACAGAGGGAAAAAAAATTAAAAAGAAGGGCATCCAGTCCCCTGTAAAAGGCCATGCAGTTAAACTAAGCATTTGCTTATTCGCAGAAATGAAACCGTATTTGTAATCACAACAAGTGGAACCGAATAGAGGTCAGCACGCGCCACGTCAACATGCTACTCTTTACAACCCTTGCAAGGTTGTCCAAGCCCTCGACTTCTGGTAAAAGGACACCTTATAAAGGTACTTCACATCATGGACAGAGCTCAGCTGTGACTCCAGACACTATTAAAACCAAGCTATGCTCAAAACAAGCGTTGGTGGTTTGATCCTTCCACAGATGCTATGTTATGCAAAAATAATTAAATAATCAAATTAGTGCATACTTTGTCCACCAATGGCAGGACTCAGCAGACTAATGGAACCTGGCTTAGATGTGTTATTAGTGGACACAGGTCTTAAAACAGGGGTGTCAGGCTCATTTTAGTACAGGGGCCACATAGGGCCAAATTTGATCTCAAGTGGGCCGGAGCAGTAACCAGAAACCATTATGAAGTCTCCAGAAGCAGTACATTACCTTTTCCTTGCTTTTTACAACATTTGATCTCTTTGATCCATCCTGCCATACATCCATCTCATCCTTGCATTCATCCATCCATCCATACATATTAAATATATGAATGCATACAAATAAACAATGCAATGTGAGGTTACCTTCTACAGTCAGTATGAAGTTAAATCAATTCTTCATTGTTGTGCCATTTGTCATGACCCGCATCTTAGGTGGTGACAAAAAGCGGAGGAGACGAGGTTTCCAGGCAAAAAACGTTTTTTTTTTTTTCCACAATTTATTCACAGATCAGGTCGGCAGCAAGCTCCAGAGAATCATTGCATCGTGCGGCCAGAGTGAGCGTGAGTGCCTCCGGATCAGAGAGAGCGAGTCAACCGACCGGAACGGCACTTATAGGCCCAGGCGTCAACCACCTGCAAGCCAACCTGCACACAGAGCAGAACGGAAAACAAACAAGGACACCTAGTGGCCGGGTGGAGGGACACTAGGTGGTCGTCACACATTTAATTCGTGTGTATTTGAACCTTGCAGTCCATTATTTCATGATAACCATGGATACAACCATTATTGACAAAAGAGTAGCCAATTCAAGGTTTTCAATATATATATATATATATACGTACGTATATATACTCTTGAAATATCACGTTGATGGACAGAGAAATGAAAGACACCTCAGAATGAAATGAAAAAATAAGTGTGGAAGTGTTTCACCCAACAGTTGCAGCTGCAATATGCTGTAATGTTGAACAGGTGATGTCTCCCATCTCACTTGCAGAGAGGTGGGGGGGGGGCAGCGATTGAAGCGCAATCACAGAGGAGAAATGTCATATTTGCATATCTCAAAAGGCATCAGAGGACAGCCATGAAGGCGCCTGTGAACACACGTTTGCATATTGAGAGACATTTCTGCTGCTTCTCTGAGAGCACTGTTTATGTGCAATTTTAAGAGGGAGATAAAGGTTTTTATTGGAACGGAGGGAAACATATCACCCACCTCCACTTTTTTAATAAAACACACCACATGACACTCACACACATACACACACACACACACACACACACACACAAACGTAGGGTCTGATGAGGCGTATCTGCTGTCTTAGGGGGAGTTAGGAGTGATGTTGTCCTGAGCCCATGACAGACTGGTGTATTTAGGGAGCTGCCAAGTCATTTTCACTGGAAGAGCCTAAACTCTGAAATATACTGGACTGGAACACTCCCCTCTAGAGGTGAAACGATTCAATCAATTAATCGACCCTAATCGATTATGAAAATTATTCAATTACAATTCTCCTGAATCAAATAATCGAATCTTTAAAGGTACGGTGTAAGATGTTGCGACTTCTTCTGGTTAAGTTGCATATTGTCTCCATCACCTCACCCTTCCCATTTGAGCATGTAAGAGAACCTATGGTGGACTTCAGTTGTCATTAAAGCTTGAAAGATGTTTCGTCCGTCCAGTCTGGGCTATTGTAGAAAAATGGCGGTCCCCATAGAGTGGACTCCTGGTGTAGATATACAGTAAAGGGCTATTTGTAGGGTTATTTGAAAAGCAAGACATACATTGTGGTGATTATACCTTTGTAAAAATGACTTGAAATGAATTGTTTTGTGATTCTATTTCCACAGGTAGAAGTGACAAAAAAATTACCAAAATCTTACACACTGCACCTTTACTTAATGTTGCGCTGTAACTGTTGACTAAGGAACTGACAACTAAGCAACTTCTCATTTACGAGATGCGCGCACACACACACACACACACACACACACACACACACACACACACACACACACACTTCCCAGTGATGGTGTCTATAGGCCGTCTAGACATGAAAATATCAGGTGATAAAACAGATAATGATCATGTCATTTTCAGACATGTCTTTTCCACATTTGTACAATTTGTTTTCACCTATTCAAATAATCATTTAAAAGTGCAGTGTGTAAGAACACATTTTTCTCACTTCGAAAAACATTACTAAACTTACTGACATTAGAGGGTCCTCTCTATGGAGGCCACCACGTTTTTACAGTGGTGAAAGTGGATGTTCTCAACATTTCTTGAGTTTTAATGACAACAGAAGTCTACCATAGGTTCTCCTACATGCTCAGAAGGGTGTGGGTGAGGTGATGCATATAACATGCAACTTCACTTCTAGAGGTCACCAAATCTTACACACTGTACCTGTAATCGAATCGAATTGAAGAAAATAACTGATAGTCGGTCACAACTATAATCGATAGCTGCAGCTCTACCCCACATTGCCGGTCGAACCAGGAGAGTTGGATTAGTATATACAGCATTTGTAGTCTCTGGTTAGCACTGCCACTCAGGCCTAGCGTCCCCCGTTGGTGGGAATGTGTAAATGACAGAGTCTGTCAGACCGCTCTGTTTGGCACCAGTCATCTCTTTACTTCTTTCAACCCATCTGGTTCCGTCACTTGCTGCCAATATCTCAATTAGAGCTCTCCAAGACAGGTCTCCACACTTGACGCCCCGTCACTGGCAGACTCACTCCCCTCTCCAAACAATAGGACCTTGTTTTGATTTGATTAAAATAGATTAATTAATTATTGTGCGCCAAAGCTGTTGTTTGTGATTAATGAGGCAGCGATACTTAATCAAGTGGCGGGAGAAGGGGCCTGATTGGCTGACTCCCCCGTCTCACCTCGCTGTTTATGGCTGACTGAACCGAACCTCATTGGATGATGCCATGTTGGTATTAACTGGGTCTAGATACAGAAGACAGCCGGACACACTCTGGTGTTTGCATAGGAAATAGTGATCGTTTTTGACCCGATACAGCCAACTCTCTGAATGACCATGAGGAGTGTCCGATGTGATTTTACAGAATAAAGGCCAACTGCAACAAACTGTTGTTTTAATGCTAGGGAACATAGTCTTTCCACAACAACAACACTTTGTGAAGCAGAGGTGTCAAACACAAGGCCTGTGGGCCAAAACCAGCCCGTCCGAGGGCTCAACCTGGCACTGTTTCAAAGTGTGAAAAACAGTTGTTGATTATGTTAAGAAGATATATCAGTCTAAATTAGTATTTTCCTTAGATTCACAGTTGGACTTTTTTTTTAACCAAAACAAAAGGAAACATTTAATGTTGTTATTTATAGGTTGGCTGTATGTGGCCCCTGAACTAAAAGGAGGTAATCTAGCCATGTCATAAGATACATTGGTCCAGCAGATACAGATAGCATAAGCCTGCTATTTGCCACAAATTGCACAATGAATGGCAAGTAAGTAGCATTCCAAAAGATATAATCTCAGTGGTGCCCAATAGAGAGAGACACACACGCGCACACAGAGCGAGAGAGAGCGCACGTCAGAAAGTGATACATAACTTGTACTCCTCCACATCAGCGCCCCGCCCCCATCAACATTGCATTAGTGGGGTTAAACAGGAATGCGTGCTGGCCCCGGTGCTCTTCAACCTCTTCTTTACCTGTGTCCTTAGTTGGACTGTAAGAGGTCATCAAAGACAGCGTGTTCTTTAAGTACAGAACAGACATGGATCCCTCTTCGCCCTTTGCCGACTGAAGGCCAAAACAAAGACAGTGGTGACTGCTATCCTGGACGACCTCTACCGATGACTGTGCTCTGATGGCACACAAGGAACTTCAACTGATTGTTGGCAAATTTGCTGAGGCAGCCAATCTTTTTGGCCTCACTATCAGCCCAGACAAAACTAAAGTCCTGCTCCAGCTGCCCCTGTATTTCCATTGAGGGCGGAGAAATGAAGACAGTAGAGAAGTTTACACACTTCGGTAGTGTCGTCTCCAGTTATGGTTCTCTTGAAAAAAAAATAAATGCAAGGATCTGCAAGGCTAGGCAAGCTCTAGGCCAGAGGTGCCCAATACACGTCGATCGCGAGGGCAGTGCCGGTTGATCGCCGGCAACGTCACACGTCAACCCGGGAGAGAGACACACACATGCGCGTCAGAAAGCAATACATCACTTCTACTCCTCAACGTCCCCCCCGCCCCCCCCCCCATCCCCGTCAACACTGCCCCCCCCCCCCCAACACTACGCTGCCCCCCGTCAATACTGCGCCGCTGCCCCCCCCATCACCGATGCACAGCTAGCCCCTGGTGCTGGGAGATCATTTTTACTTGGTCAATTAAAAAGTAGCTTGCATGGCGAAGAAGTGCAAACGTTTTTGACACCTTTGTTTTAATGGTACCAAACACTGTTAATGTATCTGTTAATGAGAACATGAACAGATGCATAGAACTTTGACACCAGGATGAAAGATTGGGAGAAATGAAAAACACAAGCCAAACAGCAGAGACAACGGCAGCACCGGCTGTGTTCCGGCTCGGCTTCCTTCCTTCCGTCCTATCGCTCTTTCACACTCACGCATATAAATCACTGGCAGGACGGTCCTTGCATGATAGAGCCAAATTATTATGGCTAAACACACACGAATACAGGATGATTAAAGTGTCTCGGGCCTTCTAAGAAGAGATGGAGACATGATTTATTACCAGCAGACTGAGACAGCAGACTGAAATGCAAGAAGACTGAATAGTGAATCGAGAGGATTGCTGCAAAATGACTCTTTGGTTGTCCATGATGACGACATATGTGCATTCCTCCTCTGCAAGCCCTGATTTGTTGTTGATCCGCAGGTGACTTTGGAGACCAAGTCTGGATTTACAGCGTCGTCCACAGTGATAACAGAGGAAATGGCCTGGCTCCCCTGGGACTTCTGCTGCTGCTGCCTCTGGCTCCAGCAATGTTTCTGCCGCGGGTTGTTTCGAAGTTTTTGTACGCCAGTTTTGTTAAAGTACGGCAGCCAGTTCGGTCCTGCGTACACTTCTCAAGTTGGGTCGGATGTATGTCACCATGTGTGATGTTGGTTTCTTCACAATCGTTTCTGCGGCCTACCGGGCACTGCCCTCGCGATTGGGCACCCCTGGCCAAGAGCTTGTCGAGCCTTGCAGATCCTTGCATTTGTCTTCTTGTCAAGAGAACCATCACTGGAGTTGACACTACCGAAGTATGTAAACTTCTCTACTGTCTTCATTTCTCTGCCCCCTATGGAAAAACAGGCTCAGTTTTGTCAAGGCTGATAGTGAGGCCAAAAAGATTGGCCGCCTCAGCAAATTTGCCAACAATCAGCTGAAGTTCTTTGTGTGCCATCAGAGCACAGTCATCAGCAAAGAGGGCCTCCAGGATAGCAGTCACCACTGTCTTTGTTTTGGCCTTCAGTCGGCAAAGGGCAAAGAGGGATCCATCTGTTCTGTACCTTAAGAACACGCCGTCTTTGATGTCTCTTACAGTCCAACTAAGGATGTAGGTTAAGAAGAGGTTGAAGAGCACCTTGATTCTGAAAATTGTATTCAAGGTGCATTGAGTAAGATCTGGTGATGTCTAGTGTAAAGTTGCATGTTGTATCCATCACCTCACCCTCAACCTGAGCATGTAGGACAGGGGTACTCGAATTCAAATCTTAAAGGGCCACAAAGAATTTTTTCACTGAGTCAAAGGGCCATTTATTGCGGTCGGTCAGGTCACATGCGACGATACTATAATATTCATAAGAAAATGTCCTTTTCATTTACTAAAATACGAACTAAAATAAAATGTCATTTCCATTATGACATAACTTAAAATAGTTGAATAAAACAGAACATGACCCCTGTCATGAATCCAAAACAAATATATCAGGCGTGGCTCTAAATATCAAGAGTCTTTTCAAATATAAACAAAGTACCACAAGAAAGAAGGAAAAAAAGTTCTCTGTTTCTGTCCTACGGTGAATCAAGCATCTCAGGAATTCCAAAAATAACATACATGCACCAAATGTCCCTTTCAGTTTAACAAAAAAAAAATAATCCATAGATTCCTTTGGTCATCAAATATTATCAGTATCAAACACTGCTTAATGGGAGAAATTGCATCTTGTGTCTGTTGCCAATGCTTTGAACCTTGGCTCAGATGTTGTGATGGCCAGGCCGACACACTGATGCAAGTGTTCAGTGAAGATTTTTTTTCCAACTGGCTGAATTTATGATAATAGTTTAATCAGTCTGCTAAAACTGCCTCTCTGATCACCAATGACACTGTGAAAAACATTACTGAATGCTGGAGATTACCTGGATACTCCTGATTTCTTTCTGCCGGAGACCTTTGTGTTTGGGGTCTGCCTTGGGTGTCTCCCCCCTCCTCCTCCTCCTTCAACTTTGTTTGCAGCTGGGAGTTCTCTCAAGGGTGAGCTGCTTTAATATTTTTGTGTTCATTGGTGGTGCTACCACAGTGGCGAATGGCTTTCTTGCACACGTCACACGTGGACGTTTCCCTCAGCCTCAGTGAATAAAGTCCACACACTACTTCTCTTTCTCTCCTTGCCATGAAGCGCTGCTCTCAAGGAGGAGGGGGGGGGAGAGAGAGAGAGAGAGAGAGAGAGAGAGAGAGAGAGAGAGAGAGAGAGACGCTGGGCTCGCATGAACTGTGAGGAATTTCGAGTAATTTGCTGGACCCATAGAAGAGAAACTGCAACAAAAGTATCAATCTCATCATGCTAGTATCGATCCGATACTCAGCAGAGTGATGCGTCCACCCCGAGTATACACGTGCTGACTCAACCAAAACACATTGTGAGGGAATAACAGTTTGGGGGCCACAAATAGGCGGTCGGCCACTGATGTGGGAGAACCTAGGGTAGACCTCAGTCATCATTAAAACTCAGAAAATGTTTTGTATGTCCACTTTGGGCTATTGTAAAAACATGGTGGCCCCCATTGAGAGGACCCACTCCTTGTGTAAATATACATTGATCGGCTGATTTAAGGGTAATAGGATAATAAAACATTTAAGTGATACAAAGTCACGAAAATGTCGGTATGTAATTGTTTTTCATATCTTTTAAAGGGACAAATATAACTTGACAATATTCGTACACACTGCACCTTTAAATAACATCGTGACTTAAAGTGCTGTGAATTTCTAATAAAAACACATTCAAGGCAACAAATGATAATTGTTTTAGCAATTTGGATTTAACTATCATATAATATACTATATATACTATACTATAATACTATAATATTTTTGACTTATCCATGATAAATCAGATGAATAGCAAAAAAGTATTTCCAACATCTTTTAAATAAAATTGTTTCAGTGTGAATGAACCAATACACACAAATAAAAATTTAATGTTTGCTACAATAAGTGTACACATTAATGAATAGAAATAATTGCATAGAAATGTATTGCTTGTATGGCTAAGAGATATAATGTATGTACTTGAATGAACAATATCAACCAAGAACTATTGAACAATACCAACTACTTCTACAATCAATTTGTATTCATGTTTTGGATTGTTGCAGCTTAATTATTTTAATGAAACATGGTTTTATGACATCTCACATGGTTTCTATCACACGCAGCTGTGTTCAGATCCCCATCAATTTCCTTCATGTTAATTGATCCAATAGTTTTAATTTTCAATGTTATAATGATCACATAATCCTGAATAATTTCTTTGATTACATTGGAAAAATAAATATTGAAGAGAGTTAATGTAGTCAGTTATCTGCAAGTGGTTGGTTTTGCAGCTAAAATCTAAGCCCACTATGTTTTACACACCGATCATCAATAAGTGAAACTTCAGAAGGACACTGAAGGAAATGACGTCTAGTTTACGCAAGTCAGTGGTCTATTGTATAAAAACTCCCCCGGACGAATTATCGATGCACACTGCTGAAAAAGATCGATTAAACATTGTGACAAAGTGGGTTTAACACCATTTGTCCCTTAATTAATTTAATTTACAATTCTTAGTTGCAGATACAAACTATCAGGGATTTGTTTGTGTTTGATCTCATTTCATTTCATTTAATGATCACCAACAGTTAAAGAGTACAGACCAGGCTATGGCTCCAAACTGTGTTTTTTTGATTATTGATGTTTATTGCTTATTGCAGGAGCGGGCGTGGCCGGTTAAGTGATTTGATCTGCCTGCTTGAGCACCCTATTTAAGAGGAGAGGGGATTCTTTCCAGAGAAGCACTGAGCGCAACCAGGTGCAAATGATTGCTATTCATTTTCAGTTGATTATGGTCAGTTAAGCTGCGTTAACTAAGCAGTTTATTCTATTTTTTTTCTTTGTAAAGATCTTTCACTATTTTTGGCACATACTGCATCTGCTACTTTGAATAAAACCAACTGCTGAGGATAGGACAGCATCTGCCTGATTGAAACCTTTTTTTTTTTTTTTTTCAAACTATTTTGGCCAACTCTATCCCACAATTATAACTGCTGAACAACAACTCTTGACATGTGAAAACAGAACCATCAACAACAATCACAGCATTGAGATGACCGAAAATCTTAGCTACCCTTGGCTTCCCCCTGGCTCCACCTGTTGGGGTGAGCAAGCCAATTAACCAAATGACCCCCCCCCCCCCCCCCCCTCCCCACCCCCCCCCCCCACCACTCATCCATACACCCCATCCCCACACACTCCATCCAGCCATCACACAC
>JAFBJT010106593.1:139788-167678 GCA_016785325.1 Chascanopsetta lugubris
AGTGAGGAATGTCAGAGCGTGTGCGGTACAAGATGAGATGTGTAATGTTAAGAGCACTTAACGGCACTATAGCGAGGACACAACACAAACAGTGCTGGAGGCATCTCGCCACGAGGGTCCTTCATATCCGCGCGCTGGGATTTAGATTTGATTTCTTGAAATTCAGACGAAGCGTCAACAAAACGAGCGTCGTCCCTGGGTAGTGATGCGAATGACAAAGTTTATGTTGTGCACTTGCCTCTCGACCGATTGTCCTTCTATCCTTAATTTTCTGTTATGGAAAAAAAACAATTGCAGTGAGCGCTGCGAAAATATCACTTGCTGCACGTGGAGCTATCATCCTTACAAGCGTGTCATCTATTAGAACTGATTGCATTTAAAGGTGAAGTGTGTACGGTACGGCGACATCTAGAGGTGAAGTTGTATGTTGTATCCACCACCTCACCCTCGCCGCTCTGGGCATGCTGGAGAAACGTCTTTCCCCAAAATCAATCAGCAAATACCAAACACATTGCCTGTAATAAGGAAGGTATTTAGCTCAGTAGGTCGAGCACTTAGCTTATGCGTCTGCGGTTGCAATTTCGCGACTCACTCACGGAAATGAATTAGAATTTACTTTCAGAGTGGCTGTATATTTTGTGGCTTGATTTAGACAAATGTCTTACTCCCTTTCATAAAGAACATAGTTATACTTCTGGTGTGGTGTCACCAAGTCTCACAACAAGCGTATAATTCATTTGAATGTGAAATGTTGATGTACTCATTCATTAGTAGAAATGAACAAATACATCAACAGATTGAAACAAATAGTCTTATCTGAGCTGTTGTTGTTGACACGGGATTGAAACAGTGACGTTGCTTCAGTTGCACTCTTGAGAGGGTGATATGATATAAAATTGCCACATTGGGCAGAGCCGGCCCTGCACACAGCCACACTGTTCAGCCGCGTTCGGATTATGGTGCGCGGCACCATGGTGCGCACCGCTTTGATTTGACCACCCGAACCGAGGACACCAGCCTCTTGATCCGCTCCCACTTTCCCTCTCGGCTCTCTCCCCCCATCACGCTGAACCGCTCTGTGATTGGGTGAATGTCCGTTCAATTTGACCAATGCCTTTTCCTGCAGCGTAAGGCTGAGGTGCGCTCCATTTTTGTATGCTGGTGCATTGCGAGGGTGGGCAAACGGGTTTACCTTTGGAAAATGTGTGTGTGTGTGTGGGGGGGGTGGGGGGGCGGTGAAATCATCTTGCTGTAAAAGTGGGAAGTGGGTGTCGAAACACCTAACCCCCAACTGCTCAGCGCGCCACTCACCTGGCTGCCTCTTCTCTCTGTGTATATATATATATGTTTGATGTGCATGTGCAATCAGAGTGATCCATATAATTTCCCAATTGTGGGACAAATACAGGTTGATTTATCATTAAAGGGACAGTGTGTACGATTTTGGTCAAGTTTTGTCACCTCTCTCTATAGAAACGCAACTACACAACAATAATATATGAACATTTTTACAAATGTATAATCATCTCAATGTATGACTTGCTTTTCATATAACCTCGTCACAATTGTGGGCGATGATTTCCAAATGTTTATGCATAACCGTTCTCCCCCTCCTCCTCCTTCCACTCACTCTGTCAAATACGACAGGAATTATTTTTGGCATTATTCAATTTTACCCCTCATTAATGTAAAGAATGCCACATACCGAGGAATTCAAAGTTCCAATTTGCAGTCGCACTGATGATTTCTCAAATGGCATTTGGATGCACGTGCACAGAAAACCTATGGAAATCAGCATAATTATTATTAATCTGTGGCAGTCTGTATGTGTCAGTCATCCCCAGGCTGATACAGCAAGGAGCTGAGAGTCTCCGTGGACTCAGTGGAGGACAGCTAAACATTGTCAAATTGAATTATAGGAAGTATATTGGCTATCTCACTGTACAGCCAAGTCCCTCCTTTTCATCATTGTTTCGAGAAATCAAATAATGAGGAGTGTGTGAGAGTAAAAGTGCGCCGACAGACTGCTCAAGATGAAAACCCACTCAAAGTGGATCATAAGCTAAAACACACAGATAACGTCATTATCGGGTGTCTTCTGGCAACAGTCTCTCATCCCTTCAACGCAAACACTGACTGGGGTTGCTGGGATTGTGTGTGTGTGTGTGTGTGTGGGGGGGGGGGGGGGTCAGGGAGGGGGGATGAGTCATGGAGAGGGAGGTTAAATACTGGATCCTCAATAAGCTCATAATAAAATCAGACTGTATATAAGAGAGTTCAATATGATGGATGTGGGGATTTTATTGTGTAACAGATCAATGCTTTAAAGTATTATCCTGGAAAGGATCCAATTTTCCGTTGACTTTGACACAGGTGTGGCAAACTTCTCCACATGAAACTATTTGGCATTAGTTGAAATTTTACTGGGGTACTGTAAAAACAATCTGTCTGTTTATATTGTATATTGTATTGTATTCTATATTCTCTCAGGTCATAACCACAGTCTTCTATCTGATAAGATTTTTGCACTCGTTCTTATTTTTGTTCTTATTTTTGTTTTTATTGTTGCTATTGTTGGGGGTTGAGAGGATTGCAATTTCAATTCTCTGTATGTTTTCCACATACTACAGATTTTGACAATAAAGCCAATTTTGACTTTTGACTTTGATTTAAAAACATGGTGGTACAACATGGTAGCCTCCAGTGAGCAGATTTGCCCCGTTTTTTTTTTAATCGTGCATAATTAAGGACGTGGCCTCTTGACTGACGCCTGGGCCAAACTGACATGTACTGCAGGTGATGCGACGGCAGCATGCGCCCACCCACAGCTCTGTGTGTGTTCCGCGACTTTGCCGTTTTTGGATGAACCCTGAAGTAGGATGAGTTCGGGCAAAATGGCAATGAGTGACATGTCCACAGTTTGCTTATTTGCCCCCGTGGTAAACATAAAGGGCTTCTTCTAATGTACTGAAGACATCAATCTGTGCATTCCTGTGGTTATACATACACATAGAGAAACATTATTTTAATTTGATTTTATGTTCCATTTCTGCCCGCAGAAAAAAAATCTGGACCTTTATAGTTCATTTGCAAAACAGGTAAGTGGTAAAAATGTCACTTCAACATTAGGCCGGGTCCAAACACTTATCTCGTTATGAGTTATTTTTCTTAAATTCAGGCTTAAATCTACTGTTTTATAACAACAGTGATTAAAAGCTCATAAGAAGCGTATGATCAATACTGGGTATGGTCATTTTCCTTCTCAAAGCCAACTTTTTTAACTGCTGTAGTTGCTTGATTTTCATTTTGTACATGGGCCTCATAAAGAACTGAGGAGCTATACCAGAAAATCTATAGTATTTTCATAGATAGCTTAGTGGGAATTAGCCACCATAGCAACGCATTACCCAGTGTAAAAAAATCATTATTTGGTGTCTAAATGTTATAAATTGAACCTTGGTTGGACACAGTGAATTGTCCTCAGCTGCACCTGAACAGCCTTTCTGCACCACTGTCACCTGGTTCCTCTGACATACAGTATAATGACTGCACTGACCTGCTCTGCCCATGAGGCTCCACCATCACAGGAAACCCAGGGAGCTTCAGTGGGCTCCTCAGTGCTGGTGTGTGATGTGACAAGATTGTGCTTTAGAGAATTATATTTTCATGTAAAAATCGAAATATAATCTCACATGTTCTGCACAATGCTCCCCCTAAAGATTAGCTGGAATGAACTGCATTGCATGAATGGAGAAATATCTATAGTGCTAATAGAGTCCTCACCGAGGGGCAACCTCCGATGGAGACGGATGAAGCACAATAGGAAGAGAAAAAACATGACGCTCTGGCCACTGGAGGCTTGCTCCAAATCTTCATAGACTCCCATGTTAACTGATGATTAACTTCAGAGGTGAATGAAACATGTTTCAAGTCTGGTACAAATTACAGTTTTGGTCTCAATCAGTCACATGTGTTACCATGACAACTGTGCGGGTAAACAAATTTCTAACTTGCTTATTTTAATTTTATCCGCGTTTTTTTATTTTTTTTTTGAATCGCGCATAATTAAGGACGTGGCCTCTTGACTGACGCCTGGGCCAAACTGACATGTACTGCAGGTGATGCGACGGCAGCATGCGCCCACCCACAGCTCTGTGTGTGTTCCGCGACTTTGCCGTTTTTGGATGAACCCTGAAGTAGGATGAGTTCGGGCAAAATGGCAATGAGTGACATGTCCACAGTTTGCTTCAAATGCACTCTGCAGAAACCAATGTGTGACTTCACGGATGCTACATCCATCTTTATTTACAGACTATGTGTTTGAGATCTCTGAATTCCATGTTTGAAGAATTAACAGAGAAAAAAATTGACCACACATTTACTTACTTATGCAGTGAAGTGTCTGCCAGGTCTACATGTAGAGGTGAAGTTGCATGTTGTATGCAACACCTCAACACCTCACCCTCACCCTTCTGAACATGCAGGAGAACATATGGTAGTTATCATTAAAACTCAAAAGATATTTAGTATGTCCGCTCTGGGCTTCTGTAAAAACATGGTGGCCCCCGTTCCTCATGTAAATATACATTAATGGGCTCGTTTAAGGATAATGAAAAACAATTAAAAAAAACATTTCTGTGATCATGAAAATGTCAGGATGTAATTGTCTTTCTATATTTTCTAGAAGTGACAAAATTGACAAAAATCGTGCACACTGCACCCATATGGCATGCTTAAAATCCACAGAATTCTTAATATTACAATAATTTCAGATAAATACAATGAACTCAAACAGACGCTTCAGACACCTCTGATCAAAAATAACAACACGTGCTGAGTATTGTTATAAGCTGATTGAGCGTCTGCTGAAATGTGCAAGTCATGCCAGCATAGAGCATAATCACTGTGGATTATACAACTTACCCCACCTGTGCAACTTGAATCGGAATTTCATCAATAAACTAAAATAAGCTGCTGCTCCGAGCGAACCTTGCTGAGAGACTCAAACCTGCCATCAATACCGATGTAGTTGTTTTAATGCATTCACCGTCCTTCCAATGCCACGGAGATGCTGTTCCATATTAAAATCACTGTACCCAGGGCTTCTTTGAAGGTCATTGTGAGCCGCTTGGTGCAAAAGCACAACATCTCATGGCTACCATTTCCAAATCAGCTCGCTGTCATTGGCTATCATTGTTCTCTGGTTACTAGATTTCAGATTGCTTTGTTTTTGTAAAACGGTTAGAATCTGTAATAGCAATAAACTAGGCGCTCGTCACAAGATGGTCATCAATTAGGGGACATATATGATTTTTTCTCATTTTTAGAGTTAAAGGTGCAGCATGTACGATTTCTGTAAAAAAAAAAAATCACTTCTAATGGTAGAAATGATTTTTTTTTTTTATTGCAAACTAACACTTGCAGAATTACCTAAATGTGTTCATCTTTCCAATTACCTTTAAATGAGCCCATTAATATATACTTACATGAGAGGTGGGTCCTCTATATGGGGGCCGCCATGTTTTTACAGCAGCCCAGAGTGGACATACCAAGCATCTTTTGAGTTTTAATGACAACTGAAGTCTACCATATGTTCTCCTGCATGCTCAGAAATGTGAGGGTGAGGTGATTGACACCGCTTGCACCTGCACCTCCAGATGTCATAAAATCTTACACATTGCATCTTTAAAGAAGACCAGGCACAAAACATAATAGATCCCCATTTACATATTTTCTTATTGGTCTGATTCAGCAGACTTCAAGGATAAAAATAATATATATCTGAAAAATAAATGATACATGAAAAAACAATCTGATTTTATTTTGAAAAAATATAAAATAATATAAACTCTGCCCAGCTCTGGTGTTAGTGATCATAGCAGTTTTGGCATCTAGTTGTCCATGTGATGAACTTCATTCTATGTGTGTGAGTTTGGCCAGGGGTCACCAGAGAGAAAAGTGAAAGAGGGAGAGAGAGAGAGAGAGGGAGAGAGAGAGAGAGAGAGAGAGGTGGCGACAATGGGCCTCAAGGGACAGCAGACAGCTTGCAGCTCTCTGTTTCACCTCATCTTCATAATCATAAGACACCCTGGGTGCTGCAGCTGTGGCATATTGTACGAATGGGCCCCACATCAGTGCATGCATGTGTGTGCTGTGTGTGTGTGTGTGTGTGTGTGTGTGTGTGTGTGTGTGTGTGTGTGTGTGAGTATAGGCGGTGGTCGTGTGGGGTGGGAGATTATATTACTACATAAACCTCTGTGCTTGGGCGTCTCTGCCAGTCACAGACTGGAAAAGTGAGTGGGGGGGTGGGGGGGGATTCTGAAAACAGACAAATTGGATCCAATTTTGAAAAACGGCTCTTAATTCGAATAGTGCTGCACCCTGGGCTCACCTGGCCTCACTTTTCATTCAGCGCCACTGACTGCTCAGTTTTCAGCTCCACTGGTAAACAACCTCATAAAATAAAAGAGAAAAGAGGACAACAGGAATATGAAATGCCTCGGGCGTCAGCACAGGCATTCACAAGCTTGTGTTCACACACACTGATGCACATACAGTACATCACCGATTACTGTAAAGCCTCGGAAACCAGAGGGGTTCAGGTGAATTCTCCATTTCCAGGTGAATTTCCTCTGGAATATTAGATATTTGGAGAAATTTGCATGTAAAAGAATCTTCAGTTGATGGATGTGAGCGGGGTGTTGAATGTGGATTTGTGTTAGATCCAGTCAGAAAGTCAAATTTGAGCTAAATGACCTAGGAGTATTTCAAGATAGCAGCTTTTGGAATTCTTTAAATAACACATACGATTCTCAATTCTCAACGTACAATTCTCCACAAGCATAGAAAACTGAAAACTTGCTCACAGTTCATTGCAGCAGCAACACGTCAAGGGCCACAGACAGCCCAATCTGATCTCAAGAGGGCTGGACCAATAAAATCCCATGACCTATAAATGCTATAAACGATGACAACTCCAAATGTTTCCCTTTGTTTTAGAGTAAAAAGTACAGTTGTATATTTAATGAAAATGTTCTGCATCAAAATGTATCATAGTAAATAAATATAAACCCTAGTAAACAGGTATTTACAAAATCATTCAACCCTCTGCTGGGCCGGATCCGGCCCATGGGTCATATGTTTGACACCCTTGGTTTAGATTGTTCAAATGATCCTCTTGTGTTTATAAAATGACTTAACCTTCATTTTTTCTAATCCCAGAATTTACTTGCGAATTTTTAAAAATCAAAAAAGATGTTTTCCAAATTCTTGTAGAATATAATATGAACAGTTTTTTTACTATCATATGTTGTTCTGTCACCCGTGTTGTAATAATAATATGGAACTCCAGACGCGACTTTAAAAACTATGAATGAATGAAGTTGTGGTCATGAGGTAGACATTTGTACTGATCCATGAAATCAGCTGTTTTCCATATATTCATGTCTGACATGTCTCCTTATTTAACAAAAAAAATCAAATTAAAGAGGTTTGATGTGCACGAAATCACATTAAACAAACATTTTTTATGTGATTGTTATGATTTGATGTGTGGAATTATGTTCAATTAAGTTTTCAGATAATAGATGTGGCGTCTTCCAGATGAGCTCCCTCTCCCTTCTATCTTTGCAATGAAGCATCTTGAGCTGAACAATGAAATAACAAATGTGAATTCATATTGCTTTTCTTTATACATGATTGGAAATGCAGACATTAATGTCTGTTTCAAACAACAGGAAAATAATAAGCGTGTCCACCACGAAGTGCTGTGTTGCCATCAATGCTAATCAAAGCCAGACCCAATAAAAAACAGTGGCATTTGCAGAGTTTACATCCTGAAGCTAACGCCAAATAAACATGATATCATTGATGAAAAATAAAATGGTTAATGCAGAGGATTATGTTTTTTTGATCAGTGGGGAAGGGATAAGGTTGATGTAATGCTAACTGTGATCACATTATCATAATCATTTATGATATTTACTATGAGCCTCTCTCTCTCTCTCTCTCTCTCTCTCTCTTTCTCTCTCCTGCTCATCCTCTTTCTCTCTTCCAGCAGGAGCGACTCTGCAGCATTTTGCTTTAAGTGCACTGTGATGTTCTTCCCAGCAGATTATAAAAGCATTAGACACAAAGATCAGCTTTCATCACACATCAGGGAGAGCATCATCATCAGCAGCAGCATTGCAGAATGACTCTCACTTTAAGATAGTGTCATTAACTAAACGCTCTGCCCATAAACTGTTTGGATTCTTACGGCTTTTCACATTTTGTTTATTGTATCATATTGCACTAATTGTCATTGTATGGTTATTATCCCATTATGAGCACCACTTTAAGTACACTGTTTGCCACAATACTGTTTGATGGTTGGTATTTAACCCAGCAGTCCAACAACCAGCTGCATAATATTCAAATCAACACTCCTGCATGTGACAAAGTCCAAACACTGGGCACAGAACTATTTGGGTATGAATAGAATAGAATTTTAGAAAATAGAATTTACACACAGGCTCAACCTGGAGCAATAGAACCAGCTGTAAACACAAGACTTACCATCTTCTAAAGTTGGAATGGTGAAATAAATGTAATGGAGAGCAGGTTACCCAGTGCGGGAGACAAAGGCAGGTCAGGAACGGACAGGATCGGAACAGGGCAAACAAAGCAATGAATGCCCCCTTGGCATGGCCCCTGATGTCCCAAACAGTCCATAAATCAGAAGGGAGGAGCAGGGGGGATCAGAACTCTTGTGCCCCAGAAAGTTCCAGGGAGACAGAGTTCAAAGGGCGAGGAGTGGAACAGACAGCAGGAGGATGAGAAAGGCCGAGGGATGAAGTCCAAGATCTTGTGATCGTGAAACTCTTTTATGAAAGTTTGGTCTAGGATGTTGCGGCCGGGAACCCAAGACCTCTCTTCTGGCCCGTAGCCCTCCCAGTCCACTAGATATTGATGGCCTCTGCCATGCCGTAGGATGCGGTGGACGGTACATGTGAAACGTCGGGTGGATGCGCATGGAGTGTGGCAAGGTGAGACAGACGGCCACCAGGTTGAGGAGACCACGTTGGAGACCACGTTGACCGGGATCCCGTGGAGGTAGATGACGTGTTCGATCAAGAGGTTGGCCGTCTCCTTGGCTGAAGGGAGCTTAGTTAGAGCGATGAGGTGGGTCATCTTAGAGAATCGGTCAATAATAGTTAGAATGGTAGTCATTCCCTCAGAGGGAGTAGACCGGTGACAAACTCCAATACAATATGCAACCACAGGCACATGGGGACCGGCAGAGGATGGAGGACGCCTGCCGGAGGCTGACGGGAAGGCTTGCACTGGCTGCATGTAGGAAAGGCTTTGACGAAGGCCTTGGTGTCATTCTCCACTGCCGGCCACCAGAAGTGTCGCACTCCAGAGTGCGAGCAGAACCGTGGTGGCAGGAGAGGTTAGAGGAGTGGGCCCATTGGAGAGTCTTAGTTCGGAGATCATTTGGGACAACCAGCTGGTTGGTGGGGCAGGAACTGGGACCAGGCAGACCCTTGGTGGCCGCCTTCATCTTCCCCTTGACCTCCTATGTCACAGCCGCCACAATGCAGGGAGCAGGGAGCAGGGAGCAGGGAGCAGGGAGGATGGTTTTGGAAGAGGGGGCAGAGCCTCCAATTTCCATTCACACTCCCACAGCCGTCCCCCAGAGCAGAGCTCAGCCTGTCAGGTTGCTAATAGCAAATGCTACCTTAGCCGCTTCCGTAGCAAAGATGTGGGGCTGGAAACTGAACAGCAGCGAACAAGATGTCAGGAATGGGGAGCATAGCTCCAGATCTCCGTCATACCTCTCAGGATTCCCCACACTCAGTTCCAACACAAGGCGGGGAGCAGGTTCAGTGATGGCAGGAGGAGCCGGAGCGGCAGGCGTGGGAGGCTTAGCAGGAAGTTCAGCTACCAGGCGCTGTATATAACATATATATATATATATACACACACATATAATAAAACAAAAGTACTCAAATGTCTGTTAACTGAATCCATTCAGTTGTTTTGAAGTGGTCATGTCATGATGGAAGTCCATCAATGCTAAGGAGTGGAGAAAATTGGACGAGCATCTGAGCGAACTGCTGCAGAGAACCCTGAACGGCCCAGTGCAAGCAAATCTGGAAGGCAGTAGTAAGGACAAAAGGGAGGAGGGAGAAGGAAATCGATGACCTGGTGGCAAGCAGAAGGCAGCCCCGTAAGCGCTGGAAGAAAGCAGAAGAATCCAAAAAAGAGGGTCTGAAAGCCCTCTGGGAGGAGATCAAAGGAAGGCTTTCTAACCTACGGAGGGCAGAACACATTCGGAAGGAAAAAAGGAAAAGGAAAGAGAAAGAGAGAGCAAACTTCTTCAGGAATCCCTTTCGATATGCACATGGGCTCCTCGAGGAGAAAACCAGAGGAATGCTGGGGGTCTCCAAAGAAGGGCTGGAGGAACACATCCGCGCTCAATACTGCAACCCCGTAAGAAATGAGCCTCTAGGATCACCAGGTTATGTTCCTCGGCCTACAGAACCATCAGCCCTATTCGATGTCACGCCACCAAAACTCAGCAAGCTCAACCTGGTGATCGTGGGGGCAAGATCGGCGTCAGCACCAGGACCAAACAGAATACCATACAAGCTGTATAAGAATTGCCAGAAGCATAGCCCTATTAAATAATGAAGGGAAAATGTTCTTCTCTGTGATGGCAAAAAGGATGACCACATATCTGATGGAAAACAGCTATATCAACACAAGCTGCCAGAAGACTGGGTTCCCAGGCTGCATGGAGCATGCCTCCATGATTTGGGAACAGATCCAGACTACCAAGAAGGCCAAAAAAGACCTGCATATCATATGGCTGGGCCTGGCCAATGCATATGGGTCACTACCTCACCAACTCATTGCCTTTGCACTGGACTTTTTCTACATCCCAAACAACATCAAGGCCATGGTTATGACCTACCTGCACATGTGCGTTGCGCTGCAAAAGTTCACCAGTGGCTTGCAACAGCTGGAAGTGGGGATCGCGATGAGCTGTTCTATCTTCCCTATCCTCTTTGTGGCAGCTTATGAAGTCATTCTGATCGGAGCAAGGCAGGTGGTGGGTGGAGTCCAGCTGCATGCTGGCCAGAGGCTTCCCCCACTAAAAAGCTACATGGACAACATCACTTGCTTGCTGCGAACTGCACCGTGTACATCCTGGCTCCTGAGGGGACTGGATTAACTAATCACCCAGGCAAAATGCGAATCCAGCAGGGAGCCAACAAAGGATCCACTTTCACAGGCAGGGGGAGCCCGTAGCTACAACTAGCAGGAGACCAGCAGCAACGATCTTGACACCAGGAGTGGAGTGGAGGACGGAGATGGACCTGGGCAGGCAGCTCCACTTTCCCTGGGAAGTCTGCAGCACCACACTGGTCAGACATGGTTCTCAGGTCCACAGCCGGAAAATTGGCACTGCTCATAGCGCTGACAGTGCCATGGGAAGAGGGGTTGGAGGCAGCCCTCAAAAGGAAGAGGGCAAAATATGCAGAGCTGGTTGTGGAGTGCAAGGAAGGAAGATGGAGAGTGAGGCTCTACCCAGTGGAAGTTGGGGTCCGAGAGTTCACTGGCCACTCAACAACACACCTTCTCAAGGACCTGGGGCTACAGGGAGCCAGACTGCACAAAGCAACCAGGGAGATATTGAAGGAGGCGGAGAAAGAAAGATTTTGCTGCTGGCTGAAGAGACGAGACAAGGCATGGGAAGCAAGCTACCTCTGAAGAAGTTAAGCTGCAGGGAGTGGCAGGGAGACATCCCTGTTCACTGCCCCGCCACGAGGAGATTTTCTGGGGTGAGGGGCAAAACATCTGTGAACGGTGGTTCCCAGCTGATGACCCTGCAGCTAACAAAAAGAAGAACCTATGGTAGACTCCATTGTCATTAAAACTCAGGAGATGTCTCGTATGTCCACTCTGGGCTACTGCTAAAACATGGCTGCCCCAATAGAGAGGACCCACTCCTCATGTAAATACACATTATTGGACTCATTTAAGGTGAATGAGAAAAAAAGCAATTTAGTGATTATGAATTCATTAATTATTAAATGTGCGTTGTGTTTTGAAATATTTTGACAAATGACTGCACTTTTAAAATCATAACAAACATACATTGACTTAAAGTCAGCTATGTAGTATCCACCTTAGACTAAATGCTGAAATGATGTCTGTACAAATTTGACTAAAGCAAACAAAAATCGATGCATTCAACATAATTTTGCACATTTGTAAATTTGATTGATTTCCACTTTATATTTTGAAGTTGAAATCAATGATTGTGCAGAAACATGAGAATCTGAGGACAACATAAGGCATGCAGCACTCTTCAGTACCCAAAGGGCCCTGCATGCTCTCACAATATAAATGCAGTGCTGCCTCCACAGCCCACTGGCCAATGGATAGACTAACGTCCCCACTGACGGCCACTCTCTGTGAAGACAACTGAAGAATGATGTCTCCAATCGAGCACCAAATTGGAAACAGAGCAGGGGAGAATATTGAAGCTATTGCCTGGATAGAAACACATTGATTCAGTACAGTGTGGAGGTAAAAGAGACAGCTCTCTCTGACTCTCCGTCCCCAAGGAGAGACATGGGGACTTCAATGCAACCACATTGGAAATCAATATGTGTTTATAATCACATGTGGAATGTTAGGTTGTTTCAATATCGAGTCAAGACAAGAGGCTGGAGTCGTAAGATGTACACGTGTATACGTGTGTGTGTACATGTAATGTTTACATTTATAACTGACTGTTATCCAATCACTGACATCATCACTTGATACCTTATTGTTGAAGCTTTTATGAACTTAAAGGTGCAGTGTTTAAGATTTAGGTCATTTTTGTCACCTCTGAAAAAATTACAAAACAATTACACACTGACATCTTCATGAATTTATAATCACCAAAATGTTTTTCTTTTATTCCATTACCCTTAACTGAGCACATCAATGTATATTTACATGAGGAGCAGGTACTCTCCACAGGGGCTGCCATCTTTTTACAGAGGTAAAAGTGGATGAACTAAAAATGTTTTGCATCTTAATGACAATTGGAGTCTACCATAGGTTCTCCTGTATGCTCAAGGGTGAGGGTGAGGTGATGGATACAACATGCAACCTCACCTCTAGATGTCACCAAATCTTAGACACTGCACCTTTAATGCTATATTGGTAACCAGCTTCAGTGAATTATGGCCAGTCAATACAGACAAATCCCAAATTTGATTATTTCTCTGTCAAAATGAGTGAGGTTACTTTGACAGTCACTGATCAATGGTGTGGGGATATATGCAGCTCTTCCAATTCAGCATTTTTTTCTCATTCAAGAATGATTATCATCATCATGATAATAATTTACGGTAGTATAAGGTATACAATGAAATGTTACCTTTGCTGAAGGCTGTGGGCTTTTGGTACCTCTGACCTTCTTCTGGACACATCTCTGTAAAAATGAAAAAAAAAGATTTTCAATAATATCACTCTAATGACAATATGACTAACAAAAACAGAAGACAACAATGTAAAGAAAAACAAAGAATGTATGTGTAGGGGGAATGCAAAGAAACAAAGTAAATGAGGCTGAGTCTATACAGATTGGTTTTGATTAAAATATAAAAAGACGAAATAACCGATGTTTTCTTATACTGCATCATAACTTGTTGTAAACAAACGTGACAGCACAGAATGCATTAGAAAGTAAATTACACGTGCTATGCTAGCACACCGGCAATCTTGTGCATTTGTTGACAAGCTACATTAGCACTACTTTTAGCTAGTTAGCTATAGTTTCATTTTCAGTGTTGTCGTTTCTAAATGGCACCTTACCTCTTCAGCAGGACAGTGGCAAATTCTGCGTCAGCAGTAAAGTTATTTTTCTTATCATAGTTCTCCAACGTGGGAAAGCTTTTCCAATGTGGACCCGTGATTTGTTCTGTTGCCGGTTGCTAAGCCGTCTCTGCTTCCTGTGTAGAGGTGGCACGTGATCGCCTACCTGTCTGGCAGATACTGAGTAAGGGTGGTCCTCCATCAGTTGTCCCTTTGTAGCAGCATACAGGTGGTCTTTATTGTGATTTATTCCCGAGGGAATCCTCAAATGTTTTACAACAGGCTCCCATGTTGATGTCCTCTTGTATGTGCGGTGCAAAAAGAAAAAGAACCACTGCGCATGCGTGGAAACTCGCTAAAATCTGTTGTCTCTGCATGTCTCTTGTACTGTCATGGCGTTTATACAGGAAAATACATAGCGGTGGCTTTTATGGTGGTCATCCATGACAAATGTATTTTTAAATGTTTATTTTACTTATTTAAGAAACACTTTGGTTTACGTCTTGGGTTCATTACACGTGATAAAACATAGTTTTGAACAATCCAATAAGATTTTTATTTTGACATCACTGAAAAAATCCCACAAAGTACCTTTAACATGTTTTGATTTTGCTGAAAAACTCCACACTGCACCTTCAAGCCTAGTGGGAACAGAAATACATTTACAAGGTTATGTAAATGTCAGTGAGTTGTTGTTTTGTAATATATTTTTTCAACCTGTAGAAGTGATAAAAATGACATCTTGTACACTGGACCTTTAATATTAGGAAATGTTTGTATGCTATTAGCACTGACTGGTTGTTTTTGTCATTTGTGGAATTCTTGGTGTTGAATTGATGAGGATGTTTTCTAAAATGTCTTCTTGACCATCTGTTTCCTCACATTGCAGTGCACTTAGCTCTCAGGGCAACAGTCTATCTCCCTTTGTCAAACGTAAAATATGTCTGTTGTGTCAAAAGCTCATTTCAGCCACCTATTCTGTTTAGCCCAAACACATTGTTTGTCTCTGTATCACATTTGACAGACTTGTTTCTTTAACCCCCCCTCCCTCTTGTTAATAACAATATGACTTGTATCAGTGGTGCAGTGGGCACCGTACAGGATGTCAGTCCACTGTTATTTCCTGAGCAATGAGCGGGGCTGATAAACGGCAGTGATTTGCCGAGTGTTTGACAGTTTGCTTATTTCCCTTTGGCTCGGAGGGCCCCTCATCAGCTAATTTCAACATGGCAGCTTCAGAGGCGTGGGTCTTTGGGGAAATGTCATTTTTAATTAAATCCCAGGTCCTTTAAGATAAGCAGTTAGGCGTTCATTTCACCCATGGTATGACGTTGTCAGGAGCCCAGGAGCATGACGTATGTCTGTCAAGATTAATCATTATGCAAAAAACTTCTTGTTTTTTCTTCTTTTCTTTTCCACTTGCATGAAGGAAAGATTTTTTTTAAATCATCTGAATAGACAGAATTAACAGCCCCTGTGTGTTATTGTGTGTGGTTCCCTTGACATCCGAGGAATGTTTCTCATTATGTTAATAAGGCATTTGGATGATGTCCTAGATGTCCAGAAGACATTCACCATATCAAACTAAATATAATGATGACAAATGTCACAAATATGGTGATTTCAATCATACATTCGTAAAGATCCGGAAATATGTTAAAGGTGCAGTGTGTTAGATTTTGGTCATTTTTGTTATTTCTATTGGGCAGAAAAAATATACAACACGATTACAAACTAACATTTTCAATAATCACCTGAATGCTCCCATCACCCTAAAATGAGCCCACACATGTTTATTTACATCAGAGGCGGGTCCAATGTGTGGGGGTCGCCATGTCTTTACAGTAGCCCAAGGTGGACGTATTAGGAATCTTTTGAGTTCTGATGACAACTGACGGCTACCATAGGTTCTCCTGCACGCTCGAAAGAATAAGGGTGAGGTGATGGATACAATATGCAATGTCACCACTAGATGTCACCAAATCTTACAACTGCACCTTTAATATAGATGACTTGGCAGCTTTAATAGGCAAAGCCAAATCATCTGGGTCACCACCTGCTGGTAGGATGCAGAATAGGACATAACTGGCCCTTTCCATGTATGCTGATAGGACTAAAAATCATTGTACACCTTTAAAGGTGCATTGTGTAAGATCTGCTGACATCTAGAGGTTAATTGCATGTAGTAACCATCACCTCAGCCTCACCTTTCTGAGCCAGCAGGAGAACCTATGGTAGACTTAAGTTCTCATTAAAGGTCAAAAGATGTTGAGTACATCCACCCTGGGCTACTGTAAAAACATGGTGGCCCCCATAGAGGGGACCTGATCCTCATGTAAATATATATTTCTGGGCTCATTTAAGGGTAATGGGGAAAAAATAATCATATAGGTTACTACAAATTCAAGAAAATATTAGTATGTGATTGTTTTCTAACCCTGAACAAACAAGCATGTAAAATGAATAACAAAGTGAAAAAATTGAATTCCCCCTTTTTTGGGATTAATAAAGATAATCTTATCTCTTTCGTAATATTTGTAGACGTGACAAAAATGACCAAAATCTCACACACCTTTAAATATAAGGTAGGTTAGTTTGATTTGTAGAACGTAATGTGATGTAGTCACAGGAGAGTTGTATCTATATGATATCATCACCATATAGGTACAGATATGGCGATTGTGATTAAATATTTATTCTGGAAGATGATAACGTTAGAAATAATGCAGTTTATCACATCCATAACAATGCCAGAATTTGAATATTGATTCTAAAATGGCTGACTACCCATCATTTTAGATACTAAATGGCAACATGAGTTTTCTTCATGACTTGGCATGATGCAGATATGTGTATTTTTTTGGGGGGGGGGGGGGTAGACGAGAGGTGTATTTTTTTTTTGGGGGGGGGGGGGTCGAAAGAGAATGAATAATTGACTGCAGTGTTTTTAAACTTTTTTTGAGTCACGGCACATTTTTCACAGGGAAAAACTCTGGTGCTGTGCAGCGGCGCATACTTGACGGGGGGCTAGAGGCTCTCTGTCACTCTGTCTTTCTCTCTCTCTCTCTCTCTCTCTCTCTCTCTCCCCCTCTCTCTCCCGTGTTGACGCGTGACGAACGCCGATTGAAACGTTACCGGCGATCTGCCAACACTGCCTGTGCATCGACCGGTTGCGATCGACCACTGTGTGGAGCCTAATACAGTAAATATAATGACAATATAATCTCTCATACGGAGAGGGGGCGAAGGAGATGATAGCCATGTGTTTCTTTTACATAATGACAACAATCATGATCAGAACTGAACAATCTGGGTGCCGATAGGGGGGCGCACTATAACTTTGAAAAAGAGTGCAACACAGACACTCGTCAATGGCACATTATTAGCAGATATTAATTGTTCACTTTTCAAAATGTTTAGACCAATTAAGTGAAATTGAATAATTTCCCACTGCACACCTGACGATCTTTCGCGTGGCACAGTGGTTTAAAATCACTGGTTTACTGCACCCGTTCATTAGCTTGTTGGATACACTCCTGAGACGTTCTTAGCAAGCAATTTCCCATGTCACTCAAAATATATACATTTATGTCAGACTTGAAATTGAATCAAGGCTACCAAACTACTCCTCACATGTGTATGCATCTTATCAACGACTTAAGAGGCTTCGGTACTTTTCGGTCATTTACGTCACCGCGTCGTCTTGCCTCCATTTTGCTCTCTCTCTCTCTCTCTCTCTCTCTCTCTCTCTCTCTCTCTCTCTCTCTCTCTGTGTCTCTCTGTCTCCCTCCCTCTCTCTCGTGCGCGTGCGCGTGTGTCTGCGTGTGTGTGTGTGTGGAACGCGCAGTGTAGGTAGAAAAACAGGACGGGAAGTGGACATACCGTGAAAGCTCGACAGAAATGGACGGGTAATGTTTATATCGGCGCCGCTCTCTTTGCGTCAGTGCGTATGTAGGTAGCACATAGTATCGTTGAATTCAACAACTTATAAGAAAGAGGACGAGTATTCTTTTGTGGGGTTTCCATAGCCACGCGCTCCCCTCAAAGAAGTGCTTAGTGTTAGCATGTTTAGCATGCTTAGCATAACTTAGCTCACGCCCTTGTTTACTTCAGCATTTGCGCTGGAACGTGAGGTTGATATCAATGCTTGGCGTGTGATGTGGCTTGCCGCCGTGTCGATAATCTAATTTATCAATTTGCCACAATTGTATTTGCCAGCTGCATGCTAACGAAGCGGCTAGTGAAGTTTAGCTAACCGTAATGCTAACGACTAAATGGGGTTGATCCTTTGTGTTGTTGCTAATTACAACTAACCGAGCTCCAGCTAATCGAGCAGTTCCTGTAGCTGTAACCTGTTCTTTTAGACCCGTATAGCGTCATATATGTTAGTAGAATATGTTGGATAGCATTGTATGTTTGCGTGTTAGTCAATGTGAGCAAACATATTGTTCGTTACACGTCGTTAGCGTCACACAAAAGGAGAAACAAATCACCCTATCTATACTGATTCATTGATGTAACCATCATATCAAATGTCACGATAAGACCTCCAGAATTTGTGTCAGTCTGTTAACTGTAGGATGATCATACGTGGGCGTTCAATGAATCATAACTTTAACATTACATGATAATGTGCCACTGGGGGAAGGATGGATTTGGATCTTATCAATCATCAGCTACAATTCTACTGAACCAACCACGTGTATAATCTTTAGTGTTACCCATCTTTGATCTGTATGTCATTACATGTAACAGTGGATGCTTATTTACATCTTAATAGAATTCTTTTAATCCTACAAATTGTAAACGCTGTTACTCGACATGTGCTTTATACGTAGTCAAAAACAGATAATCATAAGTCATGTTTCTCAGTTGTGGTGCACTTTTAGATTCGAATACCCCACAATGAATGAATATCCACTTGAAGAGACGAGAGGTGAAATCTATGGTCACCTGTCACCCAAATCCTCAAATAACCTCTCTTCTCTGTCCTCAAATCCATTAACCCATAAAAATATACATGCCATTCTGAAATATCTCTGAGTTAGATACCAAGTGATCTCGCAAATATATTCTCTGTTGATGTTGCTGATGCATCCAATCTGTGCATGCATACTATTTCAAAGGAGAGTTGTGTTATCAAGAAAGTTAGAATCAAGTTACTTGTTACAGTCAAAGCTAATATGTCTTGAATTGGCTGATAATATTAATGTATTTATACTTTTTCTGTCTTGCAAAATAATGCTGTGTTGATTTTTCATTGAATTATGATTTAAAACACAATGTCGACTCACAGGGATTAAAACATATTGAAATAGACATCAATGTGTTGTGTGTAGTTTTCCTATTTGAAATATATTCATTTTGAGTAATTGGAATCTATTTGTTTTTCAGCATCAGTGATGTTGCAGTTGGAGTGAAGGTGAGCTCTCATTTCATTTTTCTAATGGTCCTACAATTTTTTTTTCTACAAATCCTACACTTTACAACCTATCGTTTAAGTAATTGTTGTATTGTATTCAAGCAACACAAGTGTAGGTCTTGAATCTCTCACTCTAAGACATCATTGTTTAATTGCCACTATTCACATAGTATTGTACATGTATTTAACATTTCTTATTAGTGCCGACACACCTGTACTCTGAGACTACAAGACACTATACATGGCTAAAAATCAATGCCACGGTGCCTCTCGGGGTAGAGGTCCTTCAGGCTTGATGTCCAACCCAACCATCATTTGTTAAGCACCCTGCATTTACCAAACCTTGCCAGCTTTAATTGCTGTTCAGGTGGTAGTCATGCATGCTCAGCATTAACATGTATCAAAATTCGAACATTGTTACATTTGCACCATGTGGACTGAGAATATTTTAAATCTCCAGGAATATAAATAAACAGGAAGCTTTTCATGAGGGGCAACACTGCATAGTTTGTCAGTTCCAACATTTAGAAATCAACTCAAACTTGCAATCAAATCAACAATTGTGGATATATGGTCAAGAGTGTCTGCTCTTTCTAAAATGTAAACAGCCCAATCCTAGTCGTACCCGCCTCCATTTGCATACTTGGATTGTTCTAGGGCAAGATACTGAAACTCAAAAGTGGTCAGTGGTTTTAATGAATGCTTGTGTTTCTAAGTAAATGTAAACTACATGTTTAAACACTTGAATAAGTTATTACTACTTAAATAGTACAATAATATGTAATTTTACCATGTCACATTAGTGGTCATAGAATCTTTTTGGTGCACCTAGAATTTGCATGGCATGAACTGCATTTGTTTTTACTATTGGTAACCAGAGCTTTCGCAATCAACCAGAACTGAAATCTCTGCGAGTGATACTAAAGTAGATGTAGTTTAAGAAAGTGATCAACAGATTAATGAATGACAAATGTTAATCTTTTTTGTCACTCTAATTTCGCAATTATATATTACAAATAAGTTGCCATGTAATTCAGCTCTAACCTCACTTTTGCTGAATAGTTTACTTGACATTAGAGTTAAGGCAGTTTATTGTTACTGTTTTTGGCTAAATGTCTAATGCTTGATTGTCGGGATATCCTGACCAGCATATCTGGCTCTTGATCTGAATCCAGTTTGTAAACTTTGTGAATCTACTGATTTAGAATCCCAATCAGATACTTATATTTGCCTAAACTATAGACCTGCAGTAATTTGTTGTTAATAAAAATACCTTAATATTAACGTATACAATTCTCTTGATTTCAAAGGTTACAAAGACTTTTTGCTACAGGGCAAATGTCAATGAAATTAAGAGTAAAGCCATAGAAATGACACCATTTAATTTGGAATTTCTTTCCTGTATATTTCCTCTTTGTATTAAAAAATCACATTTTTTGTAAACATTTATTCAGAGCTTTCATTGCATTAGTTTAGCTTTATTGAAGGGGTAGGGATTTACGTCCCTTCTGATCACTGAACAGACTTGTTTCCTTGTGTAAGTGCATTGTTTTCCCGGCTAGATAACCAGATTTTTTGAGTTCCAGCTGCCTTTCGGTCAGTGCACAACAAAGTTTAAATCCCTTATTGAAAGGAAACGGAACAGTGATCAAATATTGATTCATCATATATGGTGGTCTTTGCTGCCCTTTTTATTTTTTCCAGTATTTCAATGTCAGAATCAAAACAGGGAGGGTTTTCAGCTGCCGGGTTAGAAATCACGACTTGGTTTCTTGTAGCTCATGTGCCACATGGTCACATTTTGACCCAAGTCGGACAACTTTATTACCCCTTCAATTTATTTGTGTCATGCAGCTATAGCAGGGGCCTACAACCCCTAGTTTATCGTAACCATAAAGAATGTTAGTGACAGAAGAACAATTGGTTCAAATTCAGTCAGACAGAAACAAGGAGATGGTGTATGAAGCTATTATAAAGTTGTGTGTGTAATGGGTCCCTAGCCAGGTTCCTCATCATCCCATCAGTCAGGTTTAAGAGCACAAGGCGCCCGTCTGCTCCAGCAAGCCTTCTGGGACCCAGTATAGCTCAGGATGAAATGACACATCTTGACATCTTAAAATCAGCAAGATTAAACCCACACCAGCAGAAGAGGAGTCAGTCCACTCTTCAACTGCTTTATGTCCCTATCCACTTACTCCCCTGGCTTCCTTTTGTTCCTTTAAACCGTCTTTGCCGTCTTTGAAAATGGAAATCGTTTTCCCCATTATTTTACAACTGTGTCTGACTGCCTGTCTTTGTGGTTTTATCTTCTGCAGAGAGGATCTGATGAGCTGAGTATGTACAACAGTTCCAACTCTGGCTTGAGGTGTATCAGTGGTGAGTTCGTTCCGACCACCCCTGAATAGTGAGGGGATTGACAGAATTTTCATGAGGCCATTTGATCGGTAATGACGGATGGCATTAAGAGGAATCAAAGGATGAATCGATGTTTGAAAAGAGAAACACACTGCCTCGGTTGAAATGTATTCTCATGGGAGCTTTTTAGTGTCTGAATAACATCACGCTCCTCAGTAGGTGGCCACCCACTCACCACAGCATGTGACGAAAACAGACTTGGTGGATACCACTGCATTTTAATGTCTCCTCAGTGTTCAGATGATATCAGAAGTATCTCAAAGAAAACAGCAGAATTGAAGATAAGATGCATTAAGTAAGATCATTGAACACTGCTATCTAAAGAGAGTTAAAGATATACACAAGGCTTGGGAGATTGATTAATCAAAGTCCCAGATTACTAATGTTTCTCACTGCCCACAGTTGAGTAAATGTTACCCCAGGAAACTATCTTATAAAAACAGATAAAGGTTTTTTGTCGATGGAATTTGAGAATTTTAGGGTCTCTCGTCTTTTACTCAATCCTTTTATAATTTTCAGAACATGTTATATTGTAAATCATTTTGCAAAGAGCAAAACATTTGAGAACAACAAACGTGTAGCCATCAAAAGATACTTTCTATTCAGTCAGTGCAGACGAGATCCCTTGTGCATAATCTAAGTCTTGCAACAAGTGAGTTTAAACTCTGCCACAACAGATTTGAGAGATTTCTATAGTAAGATTGGATTGACTTAAAAGTGCAGTGTGTAACATTTTTGTCACTTCAATAAATATTACAAAACATCGTCTAAATCAAGGGTGTCCAAACTATGGCACGCGGACCAACTGTGGCCCACCATCCATTTTTCACTGGCCCACATCCAAGTCTAAAAATATAATGGATTATAGCCCGTACCGAACGCAGCGGCGGCAACGCATTTCTGCATGCACACTTTAGATTGCCGTAACTATGTCCCAGTTTGGACTATCAGAAAAAATCAAATGGTCTTCAAAAGCAGAGACATTGTGCTTTACAGCCAATTTAGTGTCATTACGGAAATTTCACTCCTGCCTCCCCTGGGACCCCGGAATACAGCGCCTGTGAGTGAGGGAGTGGAGAGATACACACATCGGAGCAGCGACAGAAAACAACAAACTCAGTCAGTGTTAAGTCTGCTGTGTGTGCAACCCTCCAGAGTCCGCCCATTTTAGTCGCATATGCGCCCAAAAATCATTCGGTGTGCCTAGACATGTTTCAAAAGGTGCACCCTGTGCGCCCGCCAGTGCTTGTGTGTGTGCGCCTAGATTAGGATGAACGGTATACTGCTGTACTAAAGTACTCAAAACAATACTATACTGTGATCGGAAACACAGCGTGGCCCACTCTGCTGCCGTGAGCGGGGGCCGGTAACCTTTCAACTGATGCTTGCCACGCACTGTGTGAGCCAAGGCAGTGTCAACGCGTGAGAGAGAGAGAGAGAAAGAAACACGCAGAGAGAGAGAGTAAAGGAGAGAGAGACAGGCAGGCAGACAGAGAGAGAATGACAACTTCGGTCTGCAAGAGGGAGAGAGAGCAAGAAAAGGAGTGGGGGGGAGAGAGATGTGTAGGGAGAGAGGCAGTGTGTAAGAGTGAGAGAGAGAGGGGGAGAGACCATTTTGCAAAAATATTTTTTTTAAAACCTCTGAAATTGTTAATAATGTATCAGCATATTCTCAAACGACCTATGTGTTTCTTTTCTCACGTATTTTTAGTAAATATGCAGACATGAATATATATATATATATATATATATCCTAGATCAGTCCAGTCCAAAACATTTTCTATGTCATATATGTCAAACACAGGGCCCTGATGGTTTGACAAATGTGTTACCATTATTTTATTTTTCAACTGTAGCAATGTGATTCATTTGGCTCAGAGAGGTCACTCTCTCCCTCCAGGGCTCCGACACAGATTCTGAAGCAACTGACCATTTCACCTGTTTTTGAGAAGCATCTGAAGTACCCAAATTAGTCCACTATATATAATAATAAATATATAAGCATAATAAATACATATACAGTTGAGAAAGCTAGCTTTTTTTCTAGTTTTAACATTTAGAAGTAAGGCAGTATACATCACCTAATGAGTGGCCCTGTCCTTGGTACATTTTTCAGTATGTGCCCCTCAGGAAAAAACGTTTGGACACCCCAGGTCTTCATGTATATTTTTTTCCCCATTACCCTTAAATGAGCCTATTTATGTATATTTACATGACTACTACTTACATCCTCTCTATGGGGGCTGCCATGTTTTTACTGTAGCCCATAGTGGGCATAATAAACATATCTGAGTTTTAATGAAAACTCAAGTCTACCTTTGGTTCTCTTGCATGCTCAGAAGGGTGAGGGTGAAGTCAAGAATACAACATGTAACTTCACCTCTAGATGTCACCAAATCTCACACACTGTACCCTGAATGGTTTTTTAGATCTGAGCCTTGTAGGGGCTGCACCATCATGCTCCTTTCTCACAAGAAACGGTTACTTTTTTACTTTGGCACCATGTCTTGGGCTGATGTACGACAGAGTGAATGAGAGAATTATATGAACAGTGGGTGAGCAATCAGCATCTGCTGTTCTGCAGATATCAGAAGTATCTCAATACACTCAGGGAAAAACACAGGAACATGTTTCAATGACATGGTCCTGTTGTGCAGTGAATGCTTAAAGAGATTGAAAGCAACTCGTACTCCAGGTTTTTGAGGCTACCCAGGTTTATTTGGAAATATTTCCCTGAAAGAGACGAGTGTAGTTATCGCTAACTGGGGTTTATCTTCCCTTTGTCTGACACCACGGTCTCTCTAAACTTGTGCTATTCATGTTTTTGCATATTTCTGCCCTGTATTGGATGTGAACAACAAACAGTTTGTGTTTCAATAGTGTCAATTACTAAAGTCCAACACAGAGAAGCAAAAATAAGATGAGCCTTCCTCAAATGAGGTAAATAAAAGTCTTTGTCACTATTTGAGAAAACTACACCAACAAAAGGTTTGCTCCTTTCCAGCTATCTATGTTGCAAACATTTTACAATGAAGAGGCTGAGGGCTACTTTATGTTCTTGCCGAACGAATAAGTGAGATGTGTTTTCCAATCGCATCCGTCATCAAATGTACATAGTTCCAGCTGCGGTGAAAAGCTTGCCATGTGAAATTCTGGCTAACTCATTTTGTGACAATCAGCTGTGACCAAATTCCAAAACAACATTCACTAATGTGACCAAAAGCCCTTGTTGAGAAGTACAGTTACACGACCACCATCTGGGCTTACCCATGGAGCAGTTATTTCCTGTGTAGTGGTGATTTGTCTTAAAATAAATTGTCTTAATTATATAAATAAACGGATGAAAAATAAAACAAACGTAATAAATTAGATCAAATAACCACTGAAGCACTGAAGGTTTTGTATCGTATGCAGGGGGTAAAGAAATCCAAGTTCCAGGCAAATCAATCCTTTTTGCTCTTTATGTTCTATTGTTGTTTCCACCAACAAATTGCAATAGCATTTTATCCTTCTCTCTGTCTCTCACCCTGGTAAAAAAAAAACATTTGCCTTTCCCAGTGCTTCCCTGTTCCGTATACTATTTACTCACCTACATAGGCTCAGTGCTCCCCAGGTTGCCCTGCGCAATTAAGATAAAATGATACTCAATCAACCAAAATAATATGACAAGAACATAATAAATAACAAATCAATTTGACTCAGCAAACAAAATACATCAATATATTTAAATTATAAATATTCACAAGTGGAGAATAGCTCAAACATCCAATCTAAATGATCAGGAAAAAGCCAAAATTCTATGTTACTGGTCACAGTAATTTTGTAAGTTAGGTTTGTTCAGTTTTATTTGTTTATCACCAAATCACACAGTATGGTCCGTTTTCATTTTTAGCAAATTAATCATTGTGATTGTTTTCTGTTGAGTCCCTTGACATGACTAATTTCCTTTTTCCCCCATTTTCCCTGAACAATGCAGAACTGGTACACTACTCCCTAGCCTAGCACAAGATAAAAGAAATGACATATGCCCAATAACACCCAACGAAGAAAGTGACATGTATGTTTTATAAGGAGACAGTGTGAGGTATTGTGAATTGCGAGGCAGCAGTATTTCTGGCAGACTGTACCGTGGCTCCGGTGCTTTCCTGTGGTATTTTCAAATTCAATTGAAGCATGGACAAAATGGAACAAGTTGTGGGGAGGTGCACAATTACATAAATATGTTCCACATCTGTGCCACTCGGAAACACTCCCTTACTTCTTTTATTGAAACAGATGCCAGACCAGAAACGGATGAAAAGCTTGAGAAGAAGTAGCACTCTGTCAGTGTGCCCTGTCCCCTGTATATTGGTACAAACTTACAAGCGAAACTTGATGTAACTTTGGGTGTATCTACAGAGTAGCTCCAACTTCAGTTAAGTTAAGGTGACCTCTTTATACTGGAAATTTAAACTATTGAATCTACATAACATTTTTTTACGTATATAATCCTAACCCTGCCCCTCTTTACCGACACTGATTAGTGATATTTGCATCTAATTCAATGTTGGGATGGTAACACACAATAACAGAAACTATATTGTATTTCTATATTTATTATATTGTAAATATTGGCAAAACAGAGACATTTATGTATATTTTGGTAGTAGCAATAGTTTTATTTGAATTGTCAATTGATTTTAATTTGAATCAGTTTTGAAATGTATTGTGACATCAATAAGCTAAATCAAACTTTACAATTTCATACATAATGCATAATATCTATATACACAATCATGATTTTGTTCATCAAGACCAATTGATTTAGATTTGAAACATGTTCTGACAGTTTTTTTGTCATTGTGTTTGCGTGTCAGTAAGAGAGGTAGCGAGTTAGCAGAGTCAGATGGGGCTGATCAAATGAGTATATGGAGAAAATAATCATTATTTGAAAATCATTATTGATAATATAATTTGCCTAATGAAAATTTTCCACACTGCCTTGGTGAATGCTCTGACTTTCCAATGCAACAAGTTGGCTACACTCTTTCCCAAGTTAGCTGAAACCAATTTCTGTGAACTGTGGACTGTTATTGCATGGATTACTGTTGCTGGTGTATGATTATTTAAATTCAATTGTAGATGGGGCTTCTAACGGCAGTGACAGTAAAAAGCTCAGGGTGGAAGAGGCCCCGCCATCTCGTGTGCTCCACATAAGGAAGCTGCCCAACGAAGCCTCAGAGACGGAAGTCATCGCCCTCGGCTTACCTTTTGGCAAAGTCACCAATATCCTCACCCTAAAGGGGAAGAACCAGGTGAGCAGGAGACATGGATAATGAGAAGTCAACAGCTTAACAATTTTCTAATACTTCAAAAGTAAAAATAAATCTGTTTTTGAGCGTAGAAGTAATGGAAACTAGGATCCTTGAAAGTTAACTATTCAACACAGTTCAGTCTAAAGGTTTCACCTCTACAGCAACAAAATGCTCTTGTGGCATTCCTTTTTTTTGCACTGAAAGTTGCCTTGCTTTTTCTTGATCTTGTCTCATACCCCCTCCTTATGGCGTTAATGTAGACAATGCTGTTTATGTGAATCAGCTATCTTTTTTTCTCTGCCAATATTTTGGCTCTGGTTGGTGTTCATTTCTTATCATTTCAATAGGGGGTGAACGAAAACATTATAACAGGTAGTTTTTAAAGCACTATGAGTAATCTTTCTAACATTGTCTTTCTTTGCAGTTTTAGCCCCTCTCATGTGACTTAATTAGCAGATCATTTTGTGCTTTGACACACTTACCATATTTTCCGGGCTATAAGTCGTACTTTTTTTCATAGTTTGGCTGGTCCTGCAACGTATAGTCAGATACAACTTATATATCGAAATATATAATTTAACATGCTTTTAAATGTTAATTAATTCTGACTGTCATGAGCCAAGGAGTAAACATTACTGTATACAGCCGCGAGAGGGTGCTCTAGGCTTGTGACAATTATATGCTTCAGTGATGTGGAATGAGATCAAGAGCTTGGTGAACTTGCTTTTTAGACTCACTGGCTTTTTATGTTAATTTAGCCTATTCAGCCTCCCAGGTCTGTTCTTTATGCTATTGTGTAGCTGAATAACTGTTAATGTGTTACGTTAACATACAGGACACATATTCAGCCTTTTGTTCCGGTTGCTATTGTGAAGTTTAATAACTTGCCTAATAAA
>JAFBJT010106594.1:0-22181 GCA_016785325.1 Chascanopsetta lugubris
TCCATCAACACCACAACAATTAGACGGTTGTGGTGGATGTTCCGGATGAACTGGGCTCATCAGCAGATTCCTGTCCGAGATGTTGCTCAGAGCTAATTATTGTCATATTTGGCCTTTGCAGGGTTCAGTAATGAGGCGTGTGTGAGAGGGTGTGAGAGCCTGTGGTATGTCACTGAGGCACTTTGGATTTTATAGTTTGCGGAGACAAAACACCGGCAGCGTCGCTTGTTCTTCAGATGTAGCATTGAAATGTGGTAAACAAATAAATAAAATAAGATTTGATTTGATAAACAATGTCTTTAAGATCAGTTCATGGATCCATGATGGAGACCTGTACCTGTTCTCACAGCAGGTCGTCAGAAGCAGGAATGTGTGTACAGGTGGAAATATTCAATTGATTCTCAATTTATATTTATCTTATATGTTGCAGTAGTTAATTGACTAATTGAATGTATAGTATTTATAATATGACATATTCCGAATCAGTAATTAGTCCAGACTGTCTTTTGACATTTGCACCATCTGTAAAATAGGATTAAAATTCATCAGAATCTGCTGCAGCTGCAGCGTCTGTCACAGCGCTGAGAGGTTCTGGGGTTTGGACTTGTGGCCCTCGGCCCTTTACACTGGTGTCATATTCACTTGGTTATAGAACACACTCATTATGAAGTTATGTTTAACTGACCTGCTCCTGTAGAAACTATACATTTACATCACATGACAAAGAAACTCTACAAACTGTTGCATCTGATATGCTGCAAATATTCTTCATCAAAATCACTAATTGTTTAATCGGATGTTTGTTTCCTTTTCTATGTTTGATTTATCCTGCGGGGGGAAAAAAATCAAATGTCACCTGTGAAGTTGACAGTTAATTATTAAAGTGCAGAAGCCTTCATCAACAATCATTACATCATCGATTCATCATCGATTCATCTTCTTTTCATCTCACCGATCTGTCTGATTCTGTCTTTAAATGTCAGAAATGAAAAGAGATGAGGGAGCCAGGTGTCCTTTTGATTTAGACTCATGAAATCGTTTATGAAGCTACTTTTGTAATTGCACACACCAACTTTGACAAAATCTAGCATTTCTTTAAATAAAAGTGCATGGTTATATTAATTTCTGGAGACCTGTGGAGTTGTTACTGTGATTCCTTAATAGAGAGAACATGTATTTGCTGCAGCTCCAGGCTCATATTTGCAGAATAGGATGAAATCGTCATGGCAACAGGTTGCAAGTTTGTCGGTTATGAAAGTTTCGTTGTGTTGTGAAACACCGGTGACGTCATCCTGCACACAGCGGCCACTTCCTCTTCCTGTCCACAATGTCTCCACGTGAACTCTCCTCACGGAAACTCCCCCCCCCCCACACACACACACACTGTGTAACTGACCTGCCTCCTTCACATGATCACCTGTCATGTCAGAGCCTTACAGCCTCAGTGTCGCTTGCTGAGGCTCCTCACTCCTCTCTCCTCTGCCTGCAGGACCAATGGCGTTCAGGAGGGCTTTGAAGCGGACGGCTGTGGTCGGGGGCGGCGCGGCCGCTGCCTTTCTGGGCTTCTCGTATTTAACAGAGTACAGGAAGACGCAGGTAAGATGAGGGACGTCACCTCCGAGTGTGTTTCTGTTTTCAGGAAGTGACAGAATGTTCCTGCACTTGTTCAGACTCACGCTTGTTGAATCTTGGCTCGGGTTTGTTTTTGAAAATGTCTGGCAGAAGTGGGCGGTGCCCCCTCTCTGGACGTGTCCGCTCTCGATGTTGGAATTTGCTCTGTAGGAGCGTGTACATAGTTTATAGGATTATAACCAGAGTGTGTGAGCAGTCATTTTAGATAAACACAGAATTTGAAAGTTACTCTATATATATCATATGACCCCAGTCTCCCTGTTAATGTGAAATCCAGCGGAAACACCAGGTCATGGAAAGGTCATGACAAATCAGAATTAAGCAGGACATTTAAAAAAGATTCATATTCCACGATGAGGATGTTGAGCTTGTTGATGGTGCAGATGAAGGCACCCTGAGGCTCACGGAGCAGCAGCTCCATCTTGTATAAAAGTCCTGGGAGTGAGATGAGGTCTTAATGGGGCCACTGGGAGGTTCCACCTTCGTTCAACCTCCTGAGCCTCCGACATAAATAACCACAACGGACCAGCAGCTGTCCCGCCCCCCCCCCTCCCCGACCTTTGACCCTGATGCCGGCCTGTTTTTAGAGCTGACGTATCACAGCTACATGCCAGCTGTATTTATGTGACTGTTCAACCTAATGTCAACTCTGTTTTGTGTCCTGGAACTATAACGTCTCCTCATCCTCGTCCCGTCCTCGCAGCATGGATTGGTAAGCACAGACGTCCTCCCTGATGAAAGCTCATTGTCTTCACAATAGTTTCTAATCACGCATGCATCTAATCTCAGTAATCGCTCTGCTGATGACACCAGCGTCCGCCAAAGTGTGTGGCTTGGAGATGTTTGCGAGGTGGCAGCCGATTGGCTGCTTGCATGGGCCTCGCTCGGCCATTTGATGTCTTAACCTGATGTGGGGGTGGGCTGGGGGCGCTCGCTGGGGCTTAATTCTGTGGCCATGTTTTTGTGAACACATCATCACAAACAGGCGGTCAGTCATTATAGCCTCGCTTCGTTTGCGGCCGCGGGGCCCGAATCGAAAAAAACGCCAGCGGCCATTTGCAAGTCAAATGAGACGCTGGCTTCAAAGTGGCGTGATGAGAGAAGAATCAGTGTGTCGTTACAGGTGCGATCAGCTCCCCGCTCCAACCCCTTCCCACCACTGAGCTGTGATTACTTCCATCACTTCATTATTTTCATCATCAAACAATGGACTTTAACGATCAGGGTTTATTTTGTGTTGTGAGAAGATGAGACGCAGCATGTCGCAGCAGGTAGCAGGTACAACCCCCCCACCCACCCCTCCCTCCTTATTATTGAATTCTGTCTGGAGCAACACTTGTGGAGCAGATGTGAGGGACGAAGCATCATAAGCACATTTGTAAATACAAACCTAACCGTCCCCTTTTCCTACTTTATAAAAATATATTTATTTATCCAAAACTCTTATTTTGCAGCTGTGATGTGATGTCATCGCTGCTCATATTGTATTTGTCTTTGTCCAATATGTCTCATTCCATTCCTTTAGGCTGGTAGTATGTTTCAGTATATATACAGCTTTGATCAGATAGATGTTTTATTAAAGCACAAACTTAGTTATAAGTGATTTCAATTCAAACAAATGGTGAAAAATGTAGAACTTGCCTTGATGCGAATTACTGTATCATCAAAATTCCTTGTTTTTTTTGTTTGATTTTTAATATATTGATAAAATCACAAATCAGTGTATGCATTATACAGTATGTCCTTAACTTCCTGTTCCATCTATAACTCTATAATGCATGAGTAAAGTCGTTTGATCATTATCGAAAAAAATCCACAAACTACTTTCATCCTTTGTGTTTATCATGATTCAAACTGCACCTCAGTACAAGTGTTGCTGTGTTTTGTATGTTTATGTAAATTAGATTTTAACATAGAAATTAACATAGAAATCTGCTTTATGCTGCTTCACGCTTTATTTTGAAATATTCCATGTCCTCGCCGTTGTGTTGTGTTGCATGTTCGTCACGTGTGTGTATGTGTGTGTCACACCCAGGCTCACTTAGCCCACGTGGCAGCGGAGGCCGAGCTGAAGGTACCGTTCGCCGACGAGTTCCCGTCCCGTCAGGCGCAGCTCAAGGCGCTGAAGACCACTGAGGAGTTTGACGTGCTGGTGATTGGGGGAGGGGCCACGGGGGCGGGATGTGCCTTGGACGCCGTCACACGCAGTAAGATCATCACTCCTTGCTCAGCATGTAACACGTTCCACGTGTGTGATTCCCGCCGGACGGAATGGTTTCATAGATGTGGTGTTTTTAACCACTCTAGAATAGGACGACACTCAGTTGATAGACATTTAGAATGATTTGACTGAAGAGTCTGAATGAATGAACCTGTGACACGGACGTGTGTCATGTGACCTCCCTCAGACCTGAAGACGGCTCTGGTGGAGAGAAGCGACTTCTCCTCAGGGACGAGCAGCCGCAGCACCAAGCTGATCCACGGCGGCGTGCGCTACCTCCAGAAGGCCATCATGCAGTTAGACTACGAACAGGTTCCTCCTCCTCCTCCTCCTCCTCCTCCTCCTCCTCCTCCTCCTCCTCCTCCTCTTCCTCCTCTAATTCTCCCTTTGTATCATTGTCTCACATGGACAGTACATGATGGTGAAGGAGGCCCTGCACGAGCGAGCCAACCTCCTCGACATCGCTCCACACCTGTCGGCGCCGCTGCCCATCATGCTCCCCGTTTACAAGTGCGTGTCAGAATGAGCCGAGTCATGGAAACACCAACAGTCGTAACAACGTTTTGTCCATTTCCAAGATGGTGGCAGTTGCCTTATTACTGGGCGGGGATCAAGATGTACGACCTGGTGGCTGGGGTGCAGTGTCTGAAGAGCAGCTACGTGCTGGGGAAGACCAAAGCTCTGGAGCATTTCCCCATGTTGAAGAGGGACAAGTTGGTGGGAGCCATCGTCTACTACGACGGTGAGTCACAGCTTATTTAACGTGTGTGTGTGTGTGTGTGTGTGTGTGTGTGTGTGTGTGTGTGTGTGGACAGTAATCGAAGATGAGCGCTCTGTGTATTTTCTGTAAACACACAGGAAACAGCTGAGTCAGTGTTGCCCTTCTCACTGTCTCTCCATCATGGTATCAACTGTGGAAATGAACCGAATCACTGAGACACCGATTATTTACTTCAACACATATACAACTATTTAAAATATGAGATGAATGAATTCAGCAGAAATATAAACTTCAAATATTAATCTCACATATTCATTCATACAGATTCTTCCCAAGCAGGATTTAAAAAAAAAACCTGGGTCGTATCCAATTCCTGCCCGTGGCGTTCTCATGTCCACTGGTCCTGAACATGTGTTGACAGGAAGCTGTGACGCCCCCTGTGGCAGAAAAGGGTCTCTGCAGAGGGGGATCGTACATATGCTGAGTGTCCAGCTGAGTGTGAGGGGGCTCAGGCCCCTGGGGGCCTCATTTCCTCTGCACCACTGCAAATCACGTGTGTCTGCGGCTGATCTGTGTGTGTGTGTGTGTGTGTGTGTGTGTGTGTTGGCTGCTGCCTCTCATCATGTGAGCCTCACAGATCTGATTCATACATATTTATATACAGAATATGAGCAGAGGTAATTATTAGATATCTCATATATCATTACCTCACATTTGAAGGTTTAAGAGAGAAATATTCTCAGATACTGCTCATTGTGCTACATTGTTCCCCCTCATGTTTCATATTCACACCACGTCGTGACGTAAAATACATGTTTTGACACATAAAACAGTACACAAAGTGTATTTTCAGCAGCTGCTGCAGGAACATTTTGTCAGAGTGAAGCAGCGTATGTTTGATTTCCTCCTCTTCCTCCTCCATCACCTGCTCTGAGCCGGCGGTAAGACGGGGCTGTGATGGTGGGGGGTGGGGGGGGGCGTCTTTTCTCCAATTATGCCGTCTGGAACAATCACGCCGTGACATTTCAAAATCTGACCTTCTCCCCCGATGGTGAGCAGCAGCAGTGGCGGCGGCGGCGGTCGTAGCGGCTGAGCAGCAGCAGCCGTTTCCTCTCGCTGTCTTGGTTACCGCAGCCGCTGCGCTGTGGATCTGTGCCTCTGTGACAGCCTCATTCTGAATAGGTCCGTTTGCTCCGTTTGCCTCCGCGTGACAGAGGTGTCCTTAATATTCTGACCTCATGAAGATGAATGAGAGGGTTCAGGATGTGTGGACACAGCACTGAATGTTAAAACACGGAACTCACCTCCTCCTCTTCGCTCCTGTGTCTCTCAGGGCAGCACAACGACGCCCGTATGAACCTGGCCATCACGCTCACCGCCGCCCGCTACGGCGCCGCCATCGCCAACTACACTGAGGTGGTTCGCCTGCTGAAGACCAAAGACGAGGAGAGCGGCAAGGAGAGGGTGTGTGGCGCCCACTGCAGGGACGTCCTCACAGGTGAGGTCAGGGTGCTCAGGCGTGTAAATACAGACGGACACTTGGTTTCCCTTTCAGCAGCTGCACCTCGGCCATCTTTGTTTGCCCTTTTCGAATGTATTTGAGACAAAAGCAGACGTATTAGTTTAGATGATGATGTAATAAATACAGTATTGTTTTATGTCTCATCAGTAAAGGTCCTACTCCTACCAGAAAAACACAATAGAAAATATTTTTTACAACTTGAAAATGAATAATTCTGAAAGTATATTTGTTTATTTGTCTCTGAACAGGAAATGAATTTGATGTTAAAGCCAAATGTGTGATCAACGCCACTGGACCGTTCACCGACAGTGTGAGGAAGATGGACAACCAGGAGTCCAGGAACATCTGTCAGCCCAGTGCAGGTGTTCACATTGTCATCCCCGGCTACTACAGGTACACACACACACACACACACACACAGTCTGTTCTTTAATACAGACTGAAATAAAGAGTGTGTCCATGTTTATTCCTCATCAGTCAGTGTAAACACTGATCTGACCTTCACCTCCAACTCTCAGCTCTGCTTCACACGCAGCAGCAGCAGCAATAATAGAGTGGTTTTGTTGAAGCTGAGGTTTTTTAAAGTTCATTGAAGCTTATTGAAGTAAACCCGAGGGAGTGCGAGTCCTTTGAGCAGCAGCAGAAATGCCAAGCACCTCATTTTCATCTCCTCCCACCTTTTCTTCCTCCTCTTCGATCTCACACCTCACGTAAAAGTAATGAGACGCTGCCATCTTTCCATCCCACAGTCCCGACAACATGGGTCTCCTCGATCCCGCCACCAGTGACGGCCGCGTCATCTTCTTCCTGCCCTGGGAGAAAATGACCATCGCCGGCACCACAGACACGCCCACCAACGTGACCGCTCACCCAATCCCAGGAGAGGATGACATCAACTTCATCCTGAGGGAGATCCGGAACTATCTCAGCCCGGACGTAGAAGGTACACACACACCTTCTCTGGTGTATCCAAGTATCATCAATGGTTCTTCATCATGATCAGTATCACCTACGTATTGTCTCATGCATGACGGATTTGTTATTGTGCGTTTGTGTCGTCATGGTCAGTGCGGCGAGGTGATGTGTTGGCGGCGTGGAGCGGGATCCGCCCCCTGGTGACCGACCCTGACTCCAAAGACACTCAGTCCATCTGCAGGAACCACATCGTCAGCATCAGTGACAGTGGACTGGTCACCATCGCCGGTCAGTTTGCTTTAGTGATGTAAAAAAACAAAGAGGAGTTTTAACGTCCCGTGAAGCTGACGCATGTTTACCTCTGTGCAGGCGGGAAATGGACGACCTACAGGTCCATGGCGGAGGAGACTCTGGACGCCGCCATCAAAGCTCACGGGATCTCAGCTGAACCCTGTAAAACGGTGGGTCTGATGCTGGAGGGGGCGAAGGGCTGGACGCCAACGCTCTACATCCGCCTGGTGCAGGACTACGGCCTCGAGCAGGAGGTATGACATCATCCCGCCACTGGGATTGAACCTCCGGGGGAGGAGCCCGTTAGGACGGCGTTTAAGTTTACGTCTTTGTTTCCTGGGACTTTTGAGTGAATCGTTTCTTTTTCGTCGTCGTCATCCACCATGGTTTGTCACAGTGGGTCAGTGTGTAGCATCCTGAGTTAGCTATTCACACTTCCTGTTTACACTGAGGAAAAGGAAGTGCAGGATTGTGTTGGATTGTGACTGGAAATCGAGCCTCACGTTCTTTCATAGAAGAGGTCGAGATACCACACACACACACACACACACACACACCGTTGTGTTTCCTGTGTCCTGAAATGTCTCAGAGTGTTCCCACAGCTCTTTTTCTGCTCAGGATGAAAAAAATCAAGTCACAACCTTTAAAAAGATGAGGTGTTTGTTTAGTCACGTTGTCGCCTCTAAGAACATCTCCTGAAACATCCCGAGCCTGCTGATGTGTGGAGAGAATAGAGCTTTAACACACACGCGCACCTAACAAGTGTAGGAGACACGGTCGTCCTCAGCAGCAGCATCAGTGATGGTGGATGTGACATTAAAGCTGCTGCTGTAACAACTCTGACATTTCTGAGGCACACGCACGCGCGCACACACACACACACACAGGTGGAAACACACTGTACACGGAACCATTTATCAATGGCATGAAGTCAGGCCACATCGATTTACATCGGTCACATCTTCCCCATAATTAGCGCAAGCATTTTCATTACGTGCCTGAAGACGAGGTTCCATGAAGAAACAGTAGCAAGCGTCTTCACTTCACTTCCTCCTCATTAGAGGCGTCCACTCGCCACTCAGGAACATTCCCCAAAGGTCACTGTTGATATTTGGACAACGTTTGCCCTTTCAACATGATCGGAAAGGCGACCATGTGAATAGTAAACGCCGCTCGGCTGTAACTCATGACAGCATCGACAAGGTGGCGCTAATGTTTAACATTTAACTACGAGGAGGTGGAATGGATGGTGTGGTTACACGGAGCGGCCACTGGGAGCAGCGTTTTCGAACAATACTTTTATTTGATTCAATTCATTTGCGATCTATGTATTAATTCTATCAGTATATTTTATATTTTTTGTTTTATATGATTGCTATATCTTGTTTTTGATCTTTATTATAAATATTTATTAATTGATTTTTTTTTATATTCATTGAGTTTTTTTTTATCCTGTTTCCTGTGGTTCTCAGGTGGCTCAGCACTTGGCCGCCACGTACGGATCCAAAGCGTTTGACGTGGCGAAGATGGCGCAAGTCACCGGACAAAGATGGCCGATCGTAGGGAAGCGCCTGGTGTCCGAGTTTCCGTACATAGAGAGCGAGGTGACATGTGTTTCCATGGAAACGCTTCCGTTGTTTCACTGCTGTAGCGTTATGTATGTGAGAACGTGTGTGTGGTTCCTCAGGTGCTGTACGCCATTAAAGAGTACGCCTGCACCGCCATCGATGTCATCGCCCGGCGAACTCGCCTGGGATTCTTAAATGTGCAGGCGGCCGACGAAGCTCTGCCGCGCATCGTCCAGATCATGGCCAAGGAGCTGGGCTGGAGCCCAGAGAGGACCACGGTCTGAGTCCTGTGGTTTTACATCAATATAAACAACTGAGAAGACACTGATCCTATTCTCTCTCTCACCGTGTGAAAATCAGGATGAACTGGACGCCGCCAAGAAGTTCCTGTACCATGAGATGGGCTACAGGTCCAGGTCTGAGCAGCTGACCAGAACCTCAGAGATCAACTTAGACTACCAGGAGGTCGTCAGGTCAGAGCCCGTTTCTCCTCAGAGACTCTGTGAGAGGAAAGTGTGTGTGACTGAGTTTGAAACATGGAACTCTTTGTTTTTTTTCCAGATACAAGAAACGTTTCCATAAGTTTGACAAAGAAAGTAAAGGGTTCATCACCACTGTTGACGTCCAGCAGGTTCTAGAGGTGAGCTGTCACTCTTCCTGTTGATCTTTTCCTCCCTCTCTTTCTCTCTCTCTCTCTCCCTCTTCTCCAGTCTTCACCTCCTCTCTCTGGTGTTTCCTCTCGTTTCTCTTCAGAGCATCAACGTCCACATCGATGAAAACGCTCTCCATGAAATCCTCACCGAGGTCGACGTCAACAAGAACGGACAGATAGAGATCGATGAATTCCTGCAGGTACACACACACACACACACACACACATACTATAGATAGACATATTGTACCACAGATATTTAAGTAAAAGTACAAACTACTCCCCTGGGTCACTCAGCTGTTTTTTCTCTGCTCGTTAAAAACAAACAGTCGATGATGGTGAGTGAGAAAGTGGGCTTGGCTCCACAGACAGAAGGTGTGAAGCTGATGAGGATAATGAGGAGTGTGTGTGTGTGTGTGATAAGGCCTGATGTGTCGTCCACCTGCTCCTTACACACTCACACACACCTCAGGTTTTCACTTCCTTCGCGGTCCAGACCTTTCCTCAGAGGAAACGGGTTGCACGTTAAATATAAACAGTTTCGTAATGATGCCACATGATGCTCAGTGTCACATTGTCGTGTTTGTTTCTGCCCGCATGTGTGTGTGTGTGTGCACACTTCCAACCGGCCCCTGGACCAATCAGGGACAGCAAACAGGTAGTGTGTAGCACCGGCTGGGAATGTTGTTGCTGGCACCCCCCTCAGGCTGAAGAGGGAACTCAGAGTAAAAAGGGCTTTAACATTATTAAAAAAAAAAAAAAAAGTTACACAATTTTTCTTGAAGAGAATAAAATGTATTCTCATGAGAAAAATTGTTTAAAAAAATCTCACAAATCTAAGCAGTGGTGATTGAACAGGAAGTGATAAAGCTGCACCAGGTCATAGTCCAGTGATACATCTATCATCTATAGATATATAACAGTTAAAATATGACTGATCCTCTGACAGGAAACAAACTTTCTATTGTCACTCTAAAAATATTAGATTTAAGTTCACCAATTATAATAGTGATAATCGTTATAAATTAGAGTAACATCCGGAAACCTAAGTATTTCCCTGGTTCAGCTTTGCCACGTGAGGAACACGGACTGGTGCTGGTTTAACATGAATGTGGTCGGTGGGTATGTCCTCACACGCGTGTGGCGCCAATGATGGTTTTCCGCCGCGTGTGACACGTTAACGTTTTCCCGCTCTGTGCGCCGCAGCTGATGAGCGCCGTGAAGAAGGGGCAGGTGTCGGACAGTCGGCTCGCCATTCTGATGAAGACGGCAGAGGAGACTCTGGATAAACGAGGCCCAGTGACTGTGGACCGGAGCGGGGGCGGAGTCTGAGGAGGCTGGTAACAACAACACAACATCCAAACGGAGCTATTTGACCGATTGTACAACAACAAGCACGCCACACGATGAATTTGGACGATTGGAGCTTGAACCAGCAACCCTCCGGATTTTTAGGATTCCTGATTCCCGAGTGGGATGACATCACCGGTCGTCATGGTGACAGAATAGATCCATTCATGTGTTTTCCACATCCGGTGCCTCTGTTTTATATTCTGTCTGTGACACTGTTCAAATTCACTGACTCTCACTCCTGCTATTAACTTCTCTCTTTCACAGCGACACTAATTGTGGCTCGAATCCAGTTCACTGATCAAAATGTCAAAATGATATTCAGACCAAAAACACATCATCACAACACGCACACAGACGTTTCTCGACATTCATGTCAGGAAATGAAATCTCAATACACTGATCTGAGTCAGTTACTGCTCAGGTTTTATTCTGCTTTTGAAAAATGTTTCTGATCTTTTCCTGCTGCTTCTTTGTTTTTATGGAATATAGAAAAATAATGGGAGTCAAACCACTAACGTTTACCTTTTCAGACTCTTTCTGTCATCTATAGATTTATTTTTTCACTTATTTATTCTTTGCTTTTCTTCATAAACATATTTTCAGAGAATATACATTGAAATATATCTTTGTATTTTTGGAATCATACTCCAGGTAGTTACTGTCTAAAACTTTATTTTTAAATATTTTCTTTGAGCAGCTAAATGAACACACACACTCACACACAGATATGTATCTGCATGCTCTCATTTTTTAAGTGGTTGAAGGTCGTTGCATGTTTGACGTGATCAGTGATATATTTTTAAAGGTGAATGTTTTATTGTAAATATTTGCCTCCATGTGCCTCAGATACCACACACAGGAAGTAAAGTGTAGATACTGGTGGGTTGTAAGAGATATTATGAAAGTCAAAGTATTTAGCATGTATGTTTATATGTGTTAGAACAGAGGCCTGCTGTTCAGGAGGTGCCTCCATGTTTGATATGTATGATGGGAGATTTAAAATGGGACTTATACTTTGAAGAGCCATTAGTGCAGGACAGTTGAAAAAGCTAATTGTGAAAAATATTAATATAAATGTTTGATTCATTCATTTAAAATATGGTAAGAGTTATGAATTGACTGTTGAGATTGTGTTTCTCTTTTTAATTGAAAATATGGATCAAGTGAAAACTCACTCAGTGTTTTGATGTCTTATAAACATTTTGATTGATTTATTCATACAGGAATCCTCCTCATCTGATCACATCATTTTATTATCAGTTTTATTGTCAAAAAAAAAACTGTAGACGAAACGATGCCTCGCTCTTTCTAATTTGTCAGTTTTAAAAAGTGAATCATTATAAATGTATCCTCTGATGCAGCCTCAGGTTGCTCCTCACCACAGGCCTCTGTTGAGTCTTTTATTCCTTCTTGCCTTTATGCTGTTTTCTGTTGATGAGATTTTAATTTTCATGCAGTAAACCGAATCATTCCAACTCTTCCATGTACTGTGTGTGTGTGTGTGTGTGTGTTTGTGTGTGTTTGTGTGTGTGTCAGTCAGTCACAGAGTCAGTGAATAGCTGATGGTCAGCGCAGAGTAAATCTTGATGTTTGTAGCTTTCAGGATGAAATTCCACCTATATCCCAACTCAAAGAGAATCATGTTGCTGCAACACACACACACACATTGAAACAGAGTGATTATCTCATTAACTGTATCTGGTTGCGTGTTGTTGCCGTGTTTCCTGTGAGCAGCAGCAGCAACATCGGAGCGTCTGAGCACCAGGAGCAAAGTCTTCATATTTCTCATTCATTTCTATACTTATCACACAAGGAGTTTTTTTTTCATAATTGTGTCACATTATTTTTTATAGAAAGTGTATCTGTATAAAACAAAACTTAGCTTATTTTACTTGAATGTATATTTTCAGTAATGAAATGAAATGTATTTCATTGAACGTTTATAATGAAGTTTTAATGTCATAATGTTCAACATGTTGTACTGTAATTGTCAATAGTTGAAATCTTTGGAGGTTTAAATTGTTTCAACTTAAAATCATGATATAGACCAAACTAAGATGTCAAAGTATTTACTGTATTTATACCTTGTAAATATATTTAGAATGTAAGTGTATTATTCTATTGTCAGGTCACATGACAAACAATACTTAGATGGTTAAGTTGATCTTTTACTTCCATGGATCTAGACATGCATATACTTGTGTTTCTGACGCCTGACCATAGTGTGACATTTTTAACATGTTTCTGACCCTTCACTTTTGTCTTTTTTTCTCACCCTTTACTATAGAATGACATTTTAACATGTTTCTCACCCTTTACTATAGAATGACATTTTAACATGTTTCTCACACTTTACTATAGTATGACATCCTTTCTATGGTATATGTTAAAGTCCAGTACTTAACCTTAAGCAGGATTAAAATACAAACCCTCTCATCATCCATTGGCCAGAAACAAGTCCACTGCACCACTTGTAATCAAAATCTGTGGACACACACTCTTATCCAAAGAAGGACATTGGACCATCTGAGTCTTGATCTCACAACCTTCAGATCTGTAAACACACTCATCTCACAGGTCCAGAGCCACACCTGCAGCACATGGTTCAATCTAAGTGTGTGTGCCTCGTGTGGGTTTCAATCAGGCGATGAAGACATCTCTCTGCATCTATCTCACAGCTACTTGGCCACACTTGTGCCCTGTGGTTCACTCTATATGAGCATGTGTGCCTCAAAATATTGAAGACCATAAACATCCAAGAGGGGTTTGATCCCTGGATCTCTCACTTGCGAGCCCTGTGAGTTCCACCAGTGGATCTGCCTGATGCATGCGCAGCCATTCTTATTGGACAGCAGCCTGACACATGAGGCCCACGGTCAGTGGGGACAGCACATGGCCTGAGAATTAAAGATTGTTGGTTCAGGAGACTAACCTCAAATAGAAGTTCCAAATTGGAAAAGTTATGGCCGAACAACTCAATGGATTAAGTGCTCGACTGGCAAGTCAAAGATTCTAGGTAGTTTAAAACCTACCATGAAAGGCTGATGGAGGATTTGATCCCAAAAACCTTTGACAGTGTAGTTTCGTCTTTATCCACCACGCTGGACTTGGTCCACTCTATATGTCCATGGAAGCCTCGTGTGTGCTCTTAAGACATTCTATTGAAGACTTGCATGTTGAAGATTCAAAGGAGATTCAAGCCAACAACAACACTTTGAAACATTCAGTATGTATTTGACATACAGCTATTCCACTGCAATATTTCACCAAACATGTCTGATTCACTCTCTGCTTTTTCTTGTTCCTAAAACGTGTTAAAGACCATAAAGATCCAAGTGAGAGTTGAACCGACAACTTGTCGCTTGCTGATCCTGACTTACTCACCACACTACTGCAGCAGGGAGTGAAGGAGCCACTCCGTCTTATTTGACTCTGAACCATTCACATGTCAACCAAGATGTTCTCTGTTAAGTTCTCAGGTCTATGATCTGACGGAGTTGAGCTCATGACATCACTGACAGGTGGTTGTGGGCTCGGGGCCCGGGGAGGTGAACCTGCTGTGACTCACATGACAGAAATGTCATACTAAAGTGAAACATTAAATCATGTCATTTTCAAACTACATGCACCTAATAAAGATGTTAAGACATTAAAGGTGCATGTTGTGAATTATGTATATGCCCGGCACAGAACGATGCAAACTCACAGCCAGAAACCTGCAGTCTCACAAATGACCATCAGATGGAGACTCCAGTGGCAGTTTGTTCAGAAGTCTGAGAAACGACTCTGTTCATCAGGATGCATGTAAAGTTAACGCAGCATTCTCAGGAATGCCCAGAGGAGGGCGCATTGTTGGATCGTTTGAATAGAGTGGTAGAGATGTGGTTCAATATGACGTGTGTGTTGTATGTGTGAGGAAGCGTGTGCCTCTAATTAAAGCATTATCTCTCTGAGCAGAGGTCACAGACTGTTGTCGGTGAGGGTCTCTGGTTCATGGTCCATGGTTCCGGCTCCACCTCTGACTCACACAGACGTTCCAGGTGGTTTGACCTCAGCGTCGGAGGCTCTGCCTCCATCTCCATCATGTGAGTGATGGAATTCAGCCACATTAGAAAACTTGTTGACTGTGTTTTCATACATTTCATACACGGGAACCTGAGCAGGCATTTAGAAGTTTACAGATTTCATATGTGGTTTCCCTTCCTCCTTTGTGTTCCTCCTCCCGTCCATGTCAAATATCAGCTCTCGGCGACTTTTGCCTCTTACAGTGACTGTTCATGTAACCATGGGGTGGGATTTAGTTTCCTGTTGTAAACTGTCAAACAGCAGCTCAGGTTCCACAACCTCACTCAGATTGACTCTCACCTGTATAGAAGAAGAACACACTGGTTTCCAGAATCATCCTTTTCTCCTCAAAGGTCACGTTCAGTCCTGAGTGACAGCTTTAAGTCCTCAGCTCCTCTTACAATCTGCGGTGGCGGCGCTCGTCCTGGGAACGGCTGCGAGGACAGGGAGGTAATTAATGCTCATGAATAATGGGACGAGAGTGTGTGTGTGTGTGTGTGTGTGTGTGTGTGTGTGTGAGTGTCTGACGGTCACCAGGCCAACTGAGAAGTGTATGGCTTTTGGAGGAGGAGCTCTTGTCTTGTCAGGCACAAAAACTAAGACCATAAAATAATCCTAGTTTATATTTCTTCCAACATGTCATCATTTCCACATGTAATGTGTAGTTCATATTTGTGAATCCTGTTTGGGTTTGAGTGGGAGGAGCCTGGAGCTGGAGAGCCATTATAAAGTCATAAGTGTTTATCAGTAAACAATGAGGAGAGTGAGTCGCAGCACTGGGACCAGTTGATCCCACAACACTCCATTGGTAAATGAGATTTTGTACAGAAATAATCCATGTGTTTTCAGTGTCTTAGACAAAGGGGAGGGCACATGAAGGTTTTATAAAAATAAAAAGGAATTATAAGTGTTGGACTCAACCACCCTGTTCAAATGTGAAATAATGCCCCGGTCCCTCCGAGCATCTTTTGAACCTCCTGTGCTGGAACAAAGCAGCCATGTGACAGGTGTGCTGACATTTACCTGGGTCATTCACAGGCTCTTCAGCTGCTTCTGTGTCGACAGGAAGCTCTTTCATGATGCCTTCAATGGCACCTGTCAATCGACTCGGCCAGGGAGGGAATCTCAACTCCACATCTGCCTGACCGGAAGCAAGGAGAGGAGAGAAGGATGAGAGAGTGTCAAACCTCCACTGCAGTCATGTAGATTCAACTGGATTAATAGTTTGTCCTCCTCCATTTCAAATTAATGTCAGAGTGTCACATGTTCATAACATAGAATGAGATCTGCCAAAACATCACGGTCTATTGCCTGTGCCCATAACACATTCAAGATGAGTGTAGAATTGTGTCCATAATATGACAGACGTCACAGTGTATGATGTGAGTACATGTGACTATCGTACTGCATGTTATGGTCTGTATGTGTGGCATTCTTAACATAAGAAAAAGATCACAGCGTAGTATATTGTCTAAAATAGGATTCAAACAGTATAATTGACTGTCTGCTGTGTGATTTAAAAAAATAAATAGTCCATGGCCTCACAATGTGATAAAGACATCACAGTATACTCAGTCGTCTGAGATGGTCAGTCGTTCAGCATCCATAATGTAAAGATAGTATATATATTGTACCACAACACTACTACACTGAAATAGCACAGTAGTATTGTAATTAGTCTGAAATCTGATCAAACATAATATGATGACATAGACATTATAGTTTAGGTCGTTCAAACATGTGCCTGACCATCATGTGATTCTAACAACAGTAGTACAAGTTCATTTCTCAATGTAAACAGTCTGTGTTCATGATAAGATAATGTCATAGGCAAGGTTGTCAGTCAAGTAAAAAATGCTCAGTCCCAATCGTAGGTGTCCTTCGAAATAACAGTCACAGGAGAACACGTTGATATCAGAGGACACAGTTGCTGATGTGGTTTACTTCATTGTTGGTAGTAGTGATGGGGATTCTGGCTCTTTTCAGAGAACCAGTTCTTTAAGCTTGGCTCACTCATGTAAAAACATTATATTAAATGTTTATTATTTAAATGGATTTATTTGAATCCAAAGTATACTGCTACAAAAATATAATATAATATAATATAATATAAAATACAGAAACAAAGACCCATCTAAATAGACAAGGTCAAATCTCTGCATGTAAATGTCCAACTATTTACAGTGAAACAACACAACATCAACAAATCATACAGATTAAAAAGTGCAAAAAGAAAAAGCAGCATCCAGGTAAAAGATGTGTCTTTAGAGAAGATTGGCATTCAAATAAAACCAAGTGCCTGAGCTTTGAGGGGTTGATCCTGTTTCTCCTTTCTGTTCTGAATGATCTGCCCTGTTTTGGAGAAGAGGCAGATGTTGCTACAACAAACAGTCTCCGCTCTGCCTTTGTCCTGTCAAGCACATTCAAGTGTCCAGATTTTACTTCGTTTAATTCATTTCTCTTACCCTTTCTAGCGCATAGCTCTGTGTGTGTGTGTGTGTGTGTGTGTGTGTGTGTGTGTGTTGTGTGTGTGTGTGTGTGTGTGTGTGTGTGTGTGTGTGTGTGTGTGTGTGTGTGTGTGTGTGTGTGTGTGTGTGTGTGTGTGAAACTCCTCCCCTTCCCCTGCGATCCGACGCCACAACTCGAACAGGAAAAAAGAAATCTCCTTCAGTATAAATGAATGTCCTGAACTGGGACTTGCACTCAGATCCCTGCATCATAGTCAACATTGTTATCCATTGACTCACCAATGGGATGAGAATCAACGCAAATAAAATCTTCTTTCATCGGACCAATCACGTCCGGTTTTAACGGAAAAAAGACGACACAAACTAATCGGCTCCCCCCTGTCGTTCACTTCAAAGAGCCGGCTCTTAGAGCTGCTTCGTTCGTGAGTGACACTAGTTGGCGGATCAAACGGTTGTGGGTTCATTTTGGTCATAACTTGGTACCTGACTGACACAAGGGTCGGTCGTGGTCCCTCAGATGCACAGTCACGAGTGTTTGGTGTCCAACAGCTCATAGGTTCGAATCTTACCTGTGTCTGCGAGCAATTCTTCTGCTCTTCAGCATGAGAACTTCAGGAGATCGGGTTTGGTTCTCTACTCTTGGATCAGCAGCTCATACAGAGATACTTTGAAAATGACCACAGGCAGTGACTGTTCAACTGTTGTCATGGCAACCACCTCCATCTGCAGGGCGTAAAAGGTACGTTTACCTTTGGCGTCCAATGAATGAGTAACTCTACAGCATTAGAACCACAGCGTAGTGACAGCATACTGTATATTTACCATGTACTATGACACATGTCAGACATCTGCTTTCCATCTCATCCGTCATCTCTCCATTTTCTCTTACAGCCTGCATCTTATAGAGCTCTGGCACCACCTGTTGTCCAGAGCACATACTGACACAGATAGAATCCTGTCAACGATCATGAAACTCATCTGTCACAGTTAGAACCAGCAGGACTGTCTGTGGTGTTTATTCAAACACAGACATGAACAGACTGGAGAATAAACACATAAACAGGGTCATCGCCTGCAAACAGCTGCCAATCAGATCTGTCATCATAACCATGTGACGTCACATTTGATTCTGCACGTTCATGACTTCGACGTGGAGTTTATTGCATGTTGACATTCATGTTGTCAATTTTATCCTTAGGTGACAATTAAAAGCTGCACTCGATAAAATGTGAAATTATATTCAGCCATTTAAATGTGTTTAACTTATTCTACAGTACAAGTAATGCTGTTTAGTATAATCACGTACATTCAACTGTGTTTAACTTGCACTTAAATCACCTTTATGTACATTCTAATTACATATACACTTATTCTAATGTTAGTATTGATTAGTGATTATGGATTAGAAAATATGTAGAAATCTGAGCTCTAGTGGTGTAACACACACACACACACACACACAGAGATGAGGGTGAGTGTAAGGGCGAGTTACGGTGAGATGAGGAGAACATGGTCGACATGCTGGCATCATCACATCACATTCACATCAAACCTGAAAGAAGAGGGAAAAAACATTTTACAAAGAGAATTCATTTAAAATACACATTTGTCTGCCGTTCATATGACGCACTGATACACTGCAGGCTTCTGCCACTAGAGGGCAGCAGTCATCTGTCACAGTAGCGGCCACTCAGCTCGATTTAAATTGGATTTGCATGAGCTGCTCCTCATGACTGGAATTGTTCAGTGAATCAGACTCTTCTTGCTCCTGCGGCAGGTCCACGGTTCCTCCAACTCTGGTCGTCATCGCAAACAGCATCCGGCGCCAAACGTCGCCCGCCATCATAGGCTGCACCTGCCCTGGACACATGAGTGGTCACGGCGGACTCCGACCTCAGACCCTGATGATGCTGATGGAGGAGGAGGCTCGGTGCAGCTGCAACCAGACAAGAGAGAGACGAAACACATGAGTCATTTACAAAGACACACACACACACACACACACACACACACACACACACACACACACACACACACACACACACACACACACACACACACACACACACACACACGGCGGTGAGTCACAAACCTCGGTAGAGCGAGGCTCACGTCCACCGTCACACGCGCCCATGTTCTCTGTTTATAAAGTCTGCCTACTGATGTTTGATCGAATGGATGAGCCGCGACACTTTGACCTTTACAACCCGAGTCAGACTTTAACTTTCACTGTGTCCAGTGTTTGGAACGGGGACGATGGAGAGGAGGTGGCTCTTCACCGAGGCATGTCTGGTGCTTCGCTGTTTCCGTGGCAACGGGTGGCAACATGTTTTCAATGGCTCAAAGAAGCCTTTATATACATAATTGTCTCAGAGGTTTTTACATGGGTGAGCAATCCCTCCCGTTTTTACATCTGTCAGGTCCCACTTTTGAAATGTCAACATGTAACTGAATTCAAAGTCAAATGGGGACGTTTCAGTGGTTTCAAACATGGAGGGAATCTCACTTTTATTATTAGTGATACCTAAGAGGTCTCGAGAGAATAGTCTGAACTTCTCACTGTTTGGTGGTTTGATTCCCATCTTTGCCGTTTGTGTTTACGCATCATCATCAGAGTGGCGTCACAGTGACGTCTCTACAGAACATGAATCCTCTCTAACGAGTGTCTGCAGCAAACTTTGTGTTGCTGAGCGGTTTTATATTTAGCCTGGACAACAGCCGCTCTGGTTGCTAGGAGACCTGTGGTGCAACAACAAAAGGCCCTTCAGAGGGAACTAAACATCTCTGGCAGTCAGAAGAGTTGAGTACATGAAGTTGAGAGGAGAAGTGAGTCACCCTGCTGCTGCGCACGGCTCCGTTGTGGTAGATTGGCGAGCTGCCGGCCGAGGCGTTGTAGTAGGTCGACGTGGAGCGAACCAGCGGCCTCTTGGCTTTCTCTTTAGTACCGCTGGAGTCGTTGTCTTTGATGATGTCGTACTGACGGCAGAACAGAGCAATGACGGCTGAAAACAAGCACAAAGACAAAAGAAGTCAGACAAACTAACAAAGACACAATATGACCACGAATACACAAAGTGACACTCGATGACATCAAAAGCAAACACAAGATGAAGAGAACACAAACAAACCACAAACAGACAAAGTGTCATTGAAAAGAGACAGAAAACAATGACAGACACAGAAAGGTAATAATTGACACATGCGCCAACAAGAATGGACACAAACAACAACAACATGAAAAAGACGATCAACAAAAGGGACACCTGACAACAAAGACAAACCAAACAACACAAGACACAGACACACTACATGGCAATGAAAGGCCTTGAATCTGAGGTGAATCTGTGATGCTTGTGTCCTTGTGTGATATTGTGGAAGGGGGGGTGGGGGGGGGGGGGGGAACACACAGACCCACCCACACTCACCTGCCCACAGCCTGCCCACAGCAGCAGCACAGTGGTGATGATGAGCAGTTCTCCAGTTTGAAGGTGAGGAGTCATTCCCAGTCCTTCCATCGCTGGTTCATCTGAGGACAAGGACACACGTCACACAACATCAAACACTGTCACTATGTGTGTGTGTGTGTGTGTGTGTGTGTGTGTGTGTGTGTGTGTGTGTGTGTGTGTGTGGGTGCAATTACGGTGGTCCAGCATTCCCACGGGATAATGGTCAGTTCTCTCCAGGGTCCTGAAGTGGACGGCGCGGCTGGGCTGGCTGTCGCCTTGCAGCCCCACCGACTGAACCTGGGTCAGAACCACAAACAGGATGTGGTGGTTGAATGTTTAAAGGGAAATTGTGGAAAATAAATAATTAACTATCCGAGCTCCTTGTTGTTGTCCTGTTATGTAACAGAGTGCGAGGGCGGATTTAACGAACAAATGCTGCATGTACTTTTGGCTGCGGTCCTGGATCATCACTGGAGGACGTGTGCAGCTGGGAACCGAGCGGCTGAGAGATAAGAGAAGGGGAATCATTTAGAAAATTGAAGAAATAAAAAGAAAAAATGTTTGCAGCTGCAACTGCAAAGTTCTACAGAGTTCTGTCCTGGGCCAACTCTGGAAGATGCAAGTCATTCTGCAAAAATAAATAAATCAAAAAACAAAAGAATGACTCTCTCGAATCCTCTCCCTTCCCTCTGGTCCTCAGGGAGGTCAGAAGTCAGAGCTGCAGGTCAAACATCAGTTGCTGGGCAGGGTGACGCCTCCTGCTGACAAGCCCATTCATCCAGCTGAAGGACGGAACTATTAAAGCCCTGATCAACTATACAAAGTTCACTGGAGTCACTTTAAATGCCCGCCCCCCAGAGAGGAGCGCTCGATTTCTACAACTTTTATAAACACTGAACTTATTGATTCGAAGAGACATTCAATATTAAAATGTCTTCATTTAATCTTTTAAAAGCTCTATACTCCACCTTTAGCTTTAGTTGAGTCACATTAACAAAGTCTAAAAAGCTGCATGAACCTTCTCTCTGCTCAGTTAATTTGTATAAATTGTGTTTATATATGTATATATATATATATATATGTGTGTGTACATACACATATGTATACAAACATATACACACACACACACACATATATATATGTATACATACATATAGACACACGCACACACACACACACATATATATATATATGTATACATACATATACACACACACATACATATATAATATATATATGTGTGTGTGTGTTTGTGTATCGTATAGCATCTCCATGCTACATGCGATCTGGACAGGGTGTCACTGGCTGATCTTTCCTCCAGCTTCCT
>JAFBJT010106594.1:34968-76796 GCA_016785325.1 Chascanopsetta lugubris
GGGATGGATGAAATGTCCAATGTGTAGAGATTCTTTTCGGGGTCAGGTTTCTGGGCTGGATGTGTCTTCACGTAAATCATCATCACAGTTTGCATGGTAGAGAGAGAAGGTTGAGGCAAACGTCCTCTACCTGCCAAGTAGCAGAGGAAAACTTGGCTTCAACTCCTTCAGCTTGGTATCGGAATGCCGTTTTACCTATTTGGTCCTTTTCACCGTTGAGCCATTTGTCACTGCAATGGGATTTTTTCCTTTTTGATGGATTTGTGGAATTTGTGAACTATATGTTTCCAACAGTCTATGTTTCACTCAGTGTACATAAGCACTTAAGTCCAGTCTTCAATTATTTCATTTATTACTGTTGTGACTGTGGTGCCACACTATTTATCTTTCAACTTTTTTTCGTTTTTGTGTTTGTCCCACCTTCACAGGAGCAAACGGTCTTCGGTCCCCACCTCAGAGTGTATCTTTGAGCTTCCCCACTTCACCGTACAGGCCACAAGAGCCCAGACGCTTTTGCTTCAAGCCATTTGCCAGAGTTGGACCCACAGCACCGCCAATGGAGCCCCTCTGACACTCAGCGAGGGATTGCTCAGTGAGGTCTTCAAAGCCCCAGGTGAGCAACATGGTCTAACGTCTGCACAAACGACAGCTGTCTGTGCCAGCAAACCACTCATACACAGTCATCTGATGGAGTTTCTTATACCTCACATGATCTCCTGACCACGGTCTCACAGCATAACCAGAAAAATAGAGGGAATGATGGATTTTCCACACCCTCACCGCATTCCAATTCATAGTTGGGATATGTGAGTGATTAGTTGGTTTTTATTCTTTCTGTTTCACATATGTGTTTGTACGTGTGGATGCGTGTGCCAACCTGTCCTTTTTCCTTCAACTTCACGACTTTGATTCAACAATCAGTCCTGTCTTTGATCATCATTAGTCCTAAAACAAGGAACTCGGTTTAGTCTTTGTTTGATCTCACAGTTGCAGACTTGGGCGTAACGGGCCAGGACCCGCTTCTTTGAATGTTTAGTGTGGCCCACACGGTTTAATACAAATTCCACAGTTTTACATATGAAGCTGGAAAACCTAGATTAAAATTACCTCAAGATGTTGTCATTGGTGTGGACATGGCCGCAGCAGTGAAGCTCAGGCAATGCGGTGCAGGCTGAATGGGTGGATACTCTCATGTTGTACAAACAGATGCAGTGCAGAGTCACTTGCTTTAAAAGAGAACTAGACAATGCATGATGATGCAGAACGGTAAGTGTTTAACAAGTTATGAACTGAAAAATGATTGCTGACCCCTGCTCTATATTATTTAATGTTATCTCTGTATGACTTTTTTTTTTTCAAGAAGAGTGTTTACTACCCTTTGTTTGTTTAATCTTAAGTAAACCTGAGCTTGTTTTTACATGCCAGTAAATTGTCATGCGTGACAGAAGAAACTAGCCAGAGTTAAGAGGGACTTGACCTTACCGCGAAAACGTACATATACAAGAGTAAATTCAAGCGAACCAAGTCAAACAAGTGTGCCGGTGGCTCCTGGGCCCGATCCCGGGGATGCAAACATATCCATAGCTCATGCACCCCAAATATACACTCACCTGAAACATGTTGGCATAAAGATCAGCTTGTCCTGTGCCTGGTGTGGGGTAGAGGACCTGGAGCCAACGGTAACTTAACTCAGTTTTATGACTCATGTCGCCAAGGATGCTTTAATGGTCAAATAATAAATTTTGTCCCTTGTTAAAGAAAGAGAGGGGAGCCCTAATTCAATAAAACAGTAGCGTTTCTCATGACGGTAGCATCTGAACGGTCCTCTGGAGAGCCAGGGATTTTCCAACTCATTAGGATCACGTTGTTTGGTATGCCGTCAACATTCTCCCCGGCCCGGCCCGCCAAGCTACCTTTTTTTTTTTTTTTGCCGTTGCGTAGCCGCCAAAATTTATGAAACTGGTCTCCTGTGGAGTGAAGTCAAATATTCCTCTCTCCTCACTCTGCCTTTCTCTTGGAATGGTGCTTGACTAGTAACGTAGAGAAACATTTGCACATCTGGACCATGTGCTGGCAGGTTAGAAAAAGAGGACTGGGAGAAGGAGCTGGAATTTCGCAAAGCGAGGGAGTGAAGGGGAATCGGTGATGTGTTGTGTAAGTATATGTTTAGTTGGAAAAATGCATCAGTAATTCCTATGATATCACCAAAAGAAGTCTACATATGCTGTATCTGCTTTTAAAACCCACATTGGAGGTAGATGTTAACTGTTTCACTGCATCCCAGTGACAGGTTTATTATGGAGGAGGAATGTAATCATAGTCATATCAGACTTGCATATAATGCAACTAGGTTTTCTGTGAATACTGCAGTTGTGTCCACACTGTAACACCGTACAAGGCTGTTCTTGCTGGATCCCTGACTCCTCTCTTAAATGCTTTGATTTGTGAACCTTAAAGGTGCATTTTGTAAAATTTGGTGACATCTAGAGGTGAAGTTGCATAGTGTATCTATCGCCCCACCCTCACCCTTGTGAGCATGCAGGAGGACCTATGGTAGACTTCAGTTGTTCATTATGTACGTCCACTGTGGGCGACTGCAAAAAACATGGCGGCCCCCGTAGAGAGGACCCGCTCCTCATGTCAATAGACATGAAAGGGCTCATTTCAGGGTAAAAGAAAAATAATAAAACATTTCTGTGATTATAAATTCATGGAAATGTCAGTACGTGATTGTTTTGTAATCTCTTGAGAAGTGACTGAAATAACCAAAATGTTAGATTCACATTTGCGTCCAGATGTATGTTCTCTTTTTGTTCTTGTGTCTACAATGAACAGTCATCAGGCCACGGCCATGACATACAGCATATCTACACGCACGCATACTCAACATGACAAACAAAAGCAGTTGGCTATGAACATGTGCTTTTTTCATCCCTTCAGGAATTTTCCTTGTCTGACTCCTTTTGATGTTTCAAGGCTTTTCAACAGTGGAAGGTGTTTCATATTGAAGTCTAGCTGATAACGCAGATGGGAGGTGTCCTGTGTGGGGGAAGCTGTTTGGGTATCGAGATTGTATTCCCCCCGTCTGTAGAGGGTTCTTTAATTGAACAAGCCCGAACAACTAAGAAAACAAAGCCTCGGTTTTAATCTCACAGCACTGACAGATTGTAAAATGTTCTTCAAAAAAAGTTCGGTGCGTGTAGATTAAAACATCCATCAGAGCTTTGAAATCATCACAGCTTAGTGGAACACAGCTGTTTGTGCCTCTCACGAGCAGATAGAGGAGAAACCCAGCGGTAGAAGTGTCTTCATGGGATGGCAAAGAAAATGAGTGACATTAAAAGTACAGACTTTAAAATCGTAATTTAAAAAAAATAAGGTATTGTCACTGTCCCGATAGCTTGCCTTGTCAAACTACCATAGGATTATGTTAATTTGTTGTTCCGAAGTAACACTTCAAGTTTATATTCTGACAAATCTCACACTTGTGTTTTCTTTTAGGAGATAGAAAGGATTATATCAAATTTTATGTTTCTCTTTGGGGTCTCCCACCGAACCCATTTTTAGATTTTACACCTACCTTTTATGATTCCCTTTTCAAAGCGTATTTATGACTTTGTTTTCTCATTCTCACAGCTTCACCTCAGAGCAGTTCATTTCTTCTAACCCCATACCCTTTTATTTTTAACTTCATCCATCTGTTTTTTCTGTCCCCTTCTTTGTTTTGGAAGTGTTTTTCTTCTCTCATATCATCTGATTGTAGTTCCTCTAACTCTCTCAGCCGTCTCCCCTGTCCGTGTCCTCCTTTTCCGCGAGCATTTCTCTGTGGATAGTTCTCGTGGTTTGCAGTAGGAATTATTATATTGCCATTCAAAGTGGAAGGGAAGAGCCAATAATTCATCCTACCACTGCGTCTAGCGACTGCTAACCTCAGATTGAGTGAAACACATACCACAGTGACCTCTCACACACTACGCGAGTCTATCCATTTGTGAGTGCACAGAATGTTGACCACAAGTGTATTATATGTGTGGCTCATTTTCATACGCTTTGTGGTACCATTTTTTTTTTTTTTACACTTTAGTGCGTTTTCTTGACGACTAACTGTACAGTCAAAAACTTCACCTATTTGAACTGCCTCTCCCTATTTTCAGTCATACATATTATTATTCCACATCCCCGAAAGATGCCCAATCACATACATATATACCTAAGTCTGTCTTAGATCAGTAGTTTTCAACTGGTCTGGCTCTGGGACCCACTATCACCCCTTAATGATGAGCCACGACCCAAATAGAGGAGGATTTGTCCAATGGCTTGGTGTCTATTAGCATAACAGGGCATCGTCGCCACCTACTGTTAAGGAATGTCAATAGATGATACTCCGATGCATAATAAATGTCTTCAAAATAAAAGCTCAGGATTTTTTCCCCAAACTTTTACTTTCCCTGTCAAAGGCTCGCGACCCACTGAAAATGAGTCTGCGACCCACTTTTGGGTCACGACCCACCAATTGAGGATCCCTGTCTTATATAATGACAAAGTAAAATAAAAAAACAAACAAAAAAGAAACTGCTGTGTAGTTGGTGATAAATTGAAAACCATTCAAGAGAGGTTTTGATATTTACAAATTACTCATGTCAAGTAAATGTAAGGGCCAGAAGTCATAGCTCTTAATGAGTTGTTTTATGTGCAGTTATTCACAGATATTTTATCTCAATTATCTTAATAATACAATCAGATATGTTAACAGATCCCAGTGAGTGACATTTTGTGTGCACTTTGCAGTGAGCTCACAGTATCTATGTGTTTTTGTTTTATTCCTCATTCTTGGCTTGTTGATGATAGCTTTATTGGATTTTGATTCATGCACTGGTATCCCCAGTGTACATAAGTCTTTCAATCTCAGCAGATGTGTTTATAGCTTTGTACGCACTGATGATTCGCAGACTGTACTTAAACCAATAGATGGTAAAACCTGTCGTGGAGAATCTTTTCCTTGATGATTAAAAGGAAAGTGTCTAACAAGTGTTGGTCATGTAGACAAAAGGTCTGAATGACACATGGATTGCAGTGTCTTTTAGTATTAATATGATAGTATTTGACTGTCCATCCTTTTCTAATGAATTCAGACACAACGATCCACATATGTTTTTCTTGCCTCTCTTACTTCTTATTTTGCTATTTGAAGTCAAATGAAACCGAACTGTAAACATTTTGATTTTGAGCTACTTTAAGGACTACACAACTTTAATGCCATGGCTATATGAGAGGGACAGTATACATGTTCTTTGGGAAAAAAAAGAAAAAAAGAAAACTGGTTTCCTGAACATGGGCCTCCCTGAATTATCCATTAGGGGCCCAACACAGCCAAAGGAAGCTCAACAGGAATCATGAGTGGGGCTACTTGAAGAATCTAAATACTTCCGTGTACATTGGAAAGACTTGTGCACAATTTAAGTCCCTGCTTTTGCGTCTCTGTTGTAGAAAAGAAAGAAAAAAAAGGTAATCTAAATCAGCATTAAATAGGCATTTACTTCACCAATGCACTTATCAGCAATGCAGCTACCACCCGAGTTGGTTTCCTGACCACACAACTCCATGGTGGTCCAGATCAGGGTGGAGGTGGGGGTTTGAGGGGGAGGGGGTCGGTGTCGGTCACCAGGCATGCCCAAGATGATTGCCGGGTGATATACGAGCTGTGACATAACACATACGCATGACAGATATGGGGGGGAAAGAACCGATTCGGTGGACATGAGAGCAGATGATATAATGAGGGGAAAATGAAAGAGAGGAGGACAATAAAGAGGCGAAGGGAAAAGTGTCACTAAGGAAGAAAGAATGTATCGCTGCTCAAAAACCAACCTCACTTTCGATTCGACTTATTAATCCCAGTTTTGACACCTAATTGAGTGTGAGGTTATGGAGAGGGAGAGGGGGGAGAGGTGCATATGCATGGAGGCAGGCTCACCTCCCTCCTTAGCAAAGCCCATATGTGCTCCTGCCCTAGCCATTTAAGGCAATTGACAACAAGAATCTTTGGATACAGTGAGCTTATGCTCTCATTGCATAGCAACTAGAATCATGTTGATAATAATAGTACAGGACTTATGCCCTCACTCATAACCGTATCACTATTAAAACAAGGCTTTTATTTTCAGAACCCCCCCCCCCTTACAAAGAAATAGGGGTGTAAGTGGTAGGAGAAAAAAAAAGGAAAAAGTGTGAAAAAACAATGGAAGGCTCCTTAAATGTATGTTGGGGATCCTTGTTTATCAAAGTCAGAATCAGAAACAGCTTTGGCCGAGTACGTTATCAAAATACAAGGAATTTGTTAATGGCAGCCGTTGTTCCTCATGGAATGAGCAGTAAATATATAGTGTATACATATACATATATGCAAAAAAATATATACACACACAACACACTATATCCTTTTGCTCAGAAACCAATGCCGTCTCCTGGTAGACCACATCAGCGACAGTCTTAACGCATTTTTGCACTGCATGAAAAAGGCGACTCCTGTCATGGCCAGCAGTTCACATCCCTGTGATCTCACAGCCTTCAGGAGCATGGGTCTGACGCAAATCCCCCTGTGACGCTGTGGCATAATAAGTGTCGGTAATAGCTGTGTGTTATTGGAGGAGAAGAAAGTGTTCATTTTCATATCACTCTGTCACCCCCATAAGCTGATGCCTGGTATGCCGTGCATTTAATGTTGTCTGGTTTCAGAACTCAGCCGTCTGTCTTTCTCCTTTCTGTCTTGGCGGGTGTTTCTCTTTGCCTGTGATGCAGTTGATTGTGAACGCAGCCCTGGCTATGACACAGTTTTCAGGTGTGCGCGGCGAAGTTATACCGAAGGAACATGCAGTTGTGGCAAAATTAGTTTCATAAACCCAATCCAATCCAAAGAATGGGATGGGTCTCTTTAATTGCAGCAGGGACAAGAGCGTTTCGATGGCCTGTGGTTGGCACAAATGTCAGTCAAGAGATGCTAAATGAAAACCCTGAGATGTCTGTCTCAGCGTGGGCTGGCCCCTCACTGAAGTATCTGGCTGCTTCTTTGAAGAGGTAAGTTATTGGTTTGAGGGAAATCTCTGCCTGTCCACTTGTCTGCTTCGTAGATTGACATCAGAGCGGGGAAGAAAGCAGGAGCGAGAGGAAAGAAAGGGAGGTTTTTCATCCTTATTTCTAACATGAAAAACACGTCGTGTCAGCATCAGAGAGCTGATAAATAAATCTTGGATGGAACTTGAGACGGTTCTTGTCAATGAAAACTTCAGTGTAGATCGCCCGCACCCCACTCCTGGCGGATTTTGATGATGTTTTAAGTCAATCCAGACTCGGAGCCTTCTCTTTTCCTTTGTCTTTCTTAAGCTCTCCGCTCTCTTTCTCTCTCTCTCTCTCTCTCTCTCTCTCTCTCTCTCTCTCTCTCTCTCTCTCTCTCTCTCTCTCTCTCTCTCTCTCTCTCTCTCTCCCTCTCTCTCTCGTTTTCAGTCCTGAACAATTGAGAGCAGCCAGAAGATTCAATAAAAAAGAGAGGTTTGATGTGTTGTCCCCCAATTACATGTTGGATTACATGGAATGTTTATGACATAAAGGGAATGGCTGGAATATCAAGTGACTGTTTTATTCCTTTATCAAAAATTACCACTAAATCTAAAATACCATTGGCAAAGTATGACATCCAAACAGCAGTTGAGATCATCACGATGATGTTGAAACTTGGCCTGAGTTGGGCAGTTTCAACTGAAGCTTTCATCTTTTAGAGCTGGAGCATTTAAATGATGTGCCCTATGGCGTGTAACCTGGAATATGATATGAATTACCAAAGCAGTCATGACGATGGTATATACAGTAACACGTGTGCCACCAACGGATTCTGTGTTCTAGTAACCATGGAGATGAATCATAGTAATAGTTATTGTTGTAAATTACTAATTCTCAGTTTATATAACTTGTACAGTGTGAAAGTGTGTAATTTTTTTCACTTCTCTAAAAATATGACAAAACAATTACATATGGACGTTTTCATGAATTTATAATCACCTCTGTTTTATTTTTTCCCCCCATGACCTTTAAATGAGCCCATTAATGTATATTTACATGAGGACAGGGTCCTCTTTACGGGGGCCGCCATGTTTTTACAGAGTGGACATCACCAAACATCTTTCTTCACGTTCTCTTGCTCAGAAGGGTGAGGGGATGGATGCATCATGCAATATCACCTCTAGATGTCGCCAAATCGTACACACTGCGCCTTTAATTCTCTGCATTGACAGATGCACCGGGAGAAATAACGATTTGATAAGAGAACATATTTTATTTAGTAAGTAAATTAGATATGACTTACATATCGGGGGGGGCTTTGTGTCCACATAAAGGAAAGAGAATCAATATTACATGTAACAGAATGCAATGACCACAGACTGGGTTTGTTGTTGTTTGTGTTTGTGTCATCTGGTAGTATCTGCTGTGAGTCAACTGTCCCATCTGAGCATTGTGACATACATTTTAGCCGTAGCTCTCTCTGAATTGCCTCAGCGGCACAAATTCCCCAGTCCCTGTCTAGGCCCCCACCATGCGCAGAGTGACATATTACCTTAGCTCATAAATGATTCATTAATATTGACTTCAGGGGATTATTGTTATTTTACAAATGCTTTGCTCACCCTCAAGACAAGAAGAACCAAAGTGCATTGGTGAGTTATGGGGATGCAGAGATTGTGAGAGAAATAGCAGTATTCCAGAGTTACATTTCAGTGATGGAGAGGCTGGTTTAGCGTCATTAGTTGTGGTCTGTAGTTCTAGGCATCTCTCTCATGGTGGAACCACAGTGGCATTCCATCCTGGCTGCTACTTCAAAGTCAGAATGCCCGTTTCTTATGCTAAACAGATTTGTCAGGGGAGCATTAGGCCGGGGATATGTGAGATTGAAAGGCAGGCCCTCTCATTCCGAACTGTGTTTTAATGGCCTATCTCACCGCTGGCTAATTGTGTCCTTACAAGTGGCTCCATGGCACAGCACATGTTTAGCTTTAGCTCTTTGTACATATGTCTCTCCCCTTTTTCCTCTTACTCGCTCTCATCTTTCTCACTTGTTCTATACGTGGCCCATCCCCAAACTCCTTCACTGTCTTCCGAAGCCCACTGCCTTGGCCCATTTGTGTTGGCCAAATTGCTTCCGCATGATGACTCCCTAATTGTGGTAATTCGGTGGCAGAGAGAGCCACGGTTTTTTAAAGTGCAGAGAACATGTGTCACTGTTTTAGCGGGCAGACAGAAAGACAGACTGCACCTGGAGGGGATGATAATCATGAAAATTAGACCCCCAGCCTCCGCTACCACCATCTCAAACTCCCCACCACTGTCTATACACAACTGTTAGAAGCTGTGAGCACCACATGTACGACCTACTATGCAACAACATCTGCCAATAGGCAAGTGGTGAGCATTCCAAGTAGGGACCGGTTTTGCTGTTTTTTGAGATTTTAGTATTGGAGATTACTGCTCATGTAAACTGCCCCAAATCAAGCATTTGGACTGATTTTTTTGGGAGTCTAACTAAAATTCAAAAATTCTCCTTAGAATAGAACAACATAAATTTATTTTGACACGAGAGCAACATTTATGTTCTTTTTGCCTTTTTTGGGAGTCAAATTTTGTTTGCCTGGTGCCGGAGCTTCTCTGCCCTCGGCTTTAACTGAAGGACAAACCACTCACCTTGTCTGTTTTCCTTTCTCACTCTCACTGCATCTATCTTTATTTTTTGTGTCAGTCCTTGGCACGAACCCACCTACTGCCTCTACTTCAGCCCCTCCTGCGTACGTAGAGACAGTTATTGTTGCTACATCAGCACTTAAAAGGCCCTAGCTGGTGTCTTTTAGAGTACCCCCCCCTTCGCGCTTCCTGTCTCTTCCTGCCCATTGGGGTTTGATCAGGGTACTTAACCTCCAGTCGTCCAGTCATTGTCACATATAAAACTTTTCCTGATTGCATCAACCCTGCCAGGAACCTGTTCCCTGAAATGTACTGAAACCGCTCATTCATGTTTATCATTAAAAGTGACGAACTGAGATCTTCTTTCGCCTCTAGTCTTGGGCATCAGGTCTTTGTTAAAACTCGTGATTGCCCTTCATCAAATAACATTCCCATTTCTTTACATTCTAATTCTCATAGTTTTTAATGCATGCTAACAAAAATCCATACTGAGCATGCAGATTAGTTTGTCCCATTCCTGGAATCATCATAAGACAACTTCCCCATATTGTCCTTCAAAGCACTGAGGACATGTTGGAATGTGTGAAACATGGCTTTTAAGTCTGCAGATGTCTCTCTTTCTCTCTCTCTCTCTCTCTCTCTCACACACACACACACACACACACATATGCACACCACATATTGAGGTATGCAGAAAACAAAAAAGGGTTCCCCATATTGCATCTTTTTTTTCCCTCTTTCTTTTTCTTTGTACCCCTCTGTCTTTTCTTTCCTGACTTCACATCCGTCCTTCACTTCCATTTGTTCCATAACCCCTCGGTGTTTGGGATGGTAAATCCAGCTGCCCATGGCTGCCCTCTCAGTGTTTGATGGAGTGTTGTAGCCTTTGGCCCCTAGCTGTGTGGTTATGTACTCCTTGCACCTGCCTTTGCTTGACAAGTAACAGCCCCACAAACATTCACCCACTTACTCACTCTATTCAGAGAAATGCAGCAACACACACACACACACACACACACATCTGGCTAGAACACACACACACTACATAATAATACACACATATTGAATACCACTCCACAAGCCGATGAACTACCAACCAATGCGTTTTTTTTTCTCTCCTGGTGAACCCCACTTTTTTTATTGTCCAACAGCTGGACAAAACATTGTCCAAAGACCGCCCACCCAACAGCCACTACCCCAGCAGGTGTTCTTTACCCTTTCAGGCATATGTGTGGGCAAGGGCGATATGTTATAGTGATACCCCTGGTGGTATTTATCAAAGAGCAACCAGAGAAGAAGGAATGGCCCACATAGTTTTCCGGTTTTGCCTGCACTTTTGACATCTCCATCTTTTCTGCAAATAAGGAAGGAGGGAGTCTGGGCACCTGTTTGTCTCTGCTGAAACCACTCGTCAAGGTTTCAATCCTTGCTCTTTCAGCACTTTCAAACAGCCAGTTGAGCGTTGGATCAGGTTAGCCATCATTTACCAAGATTGATGGGTTATTTGATGCTTAAGCCCCCCTTATGGCAAATTAATATACATCATATTATTCCCACCGTAAGATAAGGGAGCTGAGTTGTGTGTGTTGTCAATGAGCTTGCACCCACATGCCTCATTTATGTTTCATTTCTGTGCGAAAATGAGAAATTCTGTCTAAATACCGCTTGATTAAGGGATCTAAATCTTTTTTGTTCACAGTAATTACACAAGGGATGGTATGGACAAGGTGTTGCCAGATCCCAAGAAAGTTCTTCCGTATTCCTTCCCACAGTTTACAATGTACAAACTCATCAATATGGTTTCAAGTCCCATTTTCTCATTTTGGCTTGGAGAAGAAATACTTCCCATATGACGCTTTCCCTACAGACACAAGAATTTGAAAGAGCGCAGGTCTGCAAAGCCACAGGGAGACACTGCAAACTACTGGGTTTGACCTGCAGATATATTAAGTGGTAGGCAGGGATATAGAATGAGGGTTATTAACCTTCCCATCTTGCATCCGGGGTTGATAGACGACCGCTCAGACAGCAGGTGAAGAAGATGCTTGGTAATTTGTCTGTGAGAGGGAGGGGAGGGGAGGAAGTCGGTGTTTAGGGGATTTTTAGCAATTTGCCAGTAATTCCCTTGGTTAAATGTGCTGCGTGTGGATGTGTCCACTGGGATTTTACCTGTTTTCACTCGGGCTGCTGTTTAACATTCAAACATTTGAACAGCAAGACATTGGATTACTTCAAAGTCCTTTGGATAATTGAAGTGAAATGATTTACTTTTGGAGAATGTTGACATAAAGGGAAATAAAAGGGAAATAAAATTATATACACATTGTATATAATTTTATTTCCCTTTTATTTTTTCACCGGATAATATGTTCACACTTTCATAGAATACTATAATGATATTTTTCATTTATTGGTAAAAACTAATATAGATTCTCCCTCATGCTTGAAAGGGAAGTGAGAGGTCTGGGGTGCTTAGCTGCAACTTCAACACTCGATGTCACAAAATGCAACACAAAACCCTGTTGTTGTTTAAAGTCTTACCAGTTGCAATTTGACTGATCCATCAAAGAAAGAGGATGACAAGAGGACTGTCATGGCTTTGGGAAGCTTTAACCAGACAGCCACTGTGTTAATAACTTTGGACACAGGAAAGGATCCACATTTTATGTAATGTAGACAATTTGTTCTGGTACAACAACAATCAATACAATAAAGGATAGGCAATAATCAATATCAGTATGTAGCAGAACAGGTCAGTACACAGTGATGCATGTAAGACAGAAGGAAGTATAAAGCCGCCTGGCAAATCACGGCATAAAGTAACAAACGCTCGGCAAAGACGAGGAAACAGAACGACAAAGCGGATCAAAGGGCAGGAGAAACACCAGGAGTAATGCTGGATGTGCTGTATGACACAAGACAGTGTGGCAGTGAGCGTGTGTGTGTGTGTGTGTGGCCACACAGGCAAGGGGGCGGAGATAACAAGGCACAGGTGGAGGTGATCAGACTTGATGATGTTTGAAAGGGGAAGACTAGTGGTTCCTGACAGAGGAGTGGATGTACAGTAAGTAGGGTGAAATAAGAGTTTGGAATAGCGCGCAGAAGTTGAGCAAGAAGAACTGCAAGTATGCGGAGAGCATGTGGATTAATCGAGTCATGAGATAGCCTACTATAGTTTCAGGGACTGTTGCCAAATAATGACCTGTTGTGCTTCAGTGACCCCTCATAAGAGCACCACTCATCTCTGTCGTTTTGATGAATCACAGTATCACTCACGGGTAAGTAATAAATATATCGTAGCCAATTAATCTGTCCCTTTTTCTTTATGGTTGTATCTAACCTCTTATTGCTCCGTTTGTTTGAACTTTTTGTGTCACTGGGCCAGTATTTCATCTACCTCCAGTGTTTTTGCATCAGCCGCTTGCCAGAAATTGTTCATTTCAACATGTCCATGTTCTCATGTGAACGCACAGAAACGGCCCCCATTCGGCCGTCAACCTAGTCAGAAAGTGTGGTGGACGCTGAGGAAATGAAGTGCTATCACTGTACGAGTGGATTACTCAGAGGAGTAAAGCCTTATTGGAACAGGTGATGTAAGAATTTAATCTGATTCCCTCGGACAGTTCCAGCTCACTGGAAGAACATAACTTGATGGATGGATCCTCCTCTTCTCCCTCAACAGGCGGTTTGGCACCGAACTCCTTTTACTCCACAGTATCTTTCCACCATCCAGTTATTTCTCCCTCTTCATCCTGTTATGTGTTTCAAATGGGCTCTCACCGTAGAAATAACATTGACATATCATAATGGCAAATATGTAATCCCCCCCCACTCCCCTTTCCTTACCACAGCGCAAACTGTTTTATTTCGGAAAGATGGCAGATGAAAGGTTCCCTCACACCAGACTGAGATTAAGAGAAAAACCCATAGTGTGAAGCGCAGTTTAGGCTCCTGTGATGTAATGCTGGTGTCAGGTGAGTTGTACTTGACACTGAAATGGATTCAGACAGGACTGTATTGGATTTTCATCTGGAAAGATATGTCCTGTGTATTGGCCTGTTGTCGTATACCTGATACTTGAACTTAAATTGTGCAAGTCATATGACTCACTTGATTTACTGTGAACTTAAATGACTTTTCCATAAACACTTCATATTTTTACCTCCAAAAAATAAAAAGGCAGGAAGTCACTCTAAGACATTCCAGTGTACTGTGAATTCTTTCATAGGACACTTTTGAAAATATGAGGAATCACGTATAAAAAGCTACAAGTGCCTCTGGAAAGTTCTCTTTATCTTTCCTCTTAATCTTTCCACTTGAGTCATTGTTATATATATCGTTTGGTCAAATGAGTGGTATTTAATAGTGAAATTGCAGCTCAATACTCCTCAACTCACCCTTCCTGCTCAGGCATGTAAATGGAATCTATGTCAGCCTTCATTTAACATTAAAACTTAAAAGGACTTTAGTTCACTCGACTCTTGGCTTCTGTTAAACCATGGAAGTGGAGTGGAGATGCATGGTGGCCTCTGTAGAGAGGATCTGGATCTAAGTTTAAAGAACTCATTCTAGCGTCAAAACAAACATTTCATAACCCATCTCGGGTGATAATGCACTTATAAAAAGCATCATGACATTTTTTTGTTTGTCTTTACAAATTCATGTCTGCAAAAGAAAGTTTGCTGTGGAATTCGGGCTATGATGGTGGATGAATGGTGGTGATGATCTTGACAGTGGTTCCTGTTGCGTGGAGATGGATCGTGTGGCTGTGCTGTTCCTGTCTCCAGCTGATCTGGCTGTGGGTTCAGGGTCATGGCGATGAATCATGGTGCATCACGATGGACCTATTGAGTATCTACATTAATGCTATGTGTATTATTGTTGCCTGTACTATGTGATATCTCTTGCACGTCTGTCCGTCCTGGGAGTGAATCCCTCACATGTGTCTCTTCCTGAGGTTTCTACCTTTTTGTTTTTCACCTCGTTAAAGGGGGTTTTGTCTTGATAGTTTTTTCCTGTACACATGTTGAGGGTATAATATTGGGGACATGCCTCAGTTCAAGTCAAACTAATAAATTGTGCATGTTTACTGTTTGCTTTGACTATTTGTTATTTTCTATGTGCTTCCAATAAAGCTTAAGTGTAGTTTTGTTGGACAGATTTATGCTAATGAAACATGTTCGACTTGTCCAAACGGATAAACTTAGCACACTTCATGTCTTGTTGGTAATAAGTGCTTTAAATCTGACTTGGTTATTCCACTACTGTGGGATAAATGGATAAGGAAAGAAAGGGGTCAGTAGTAATTAAAGGCCAATCAAGTGTTTAACAAAGCCACAGCAGCAGTGTTTACACCTGCTGGACTGCACTTCATTTTCACTTTGCTTTTTTTCTTTTTTATTAGGTGTGAAATCGCTGGGCCCGTCACCGACTCTTGAGGGCTTGGTTCAAAACCTGGAGCTGAAGTTCTGCAGCCGTGCAACGGTGAAATGCGCCTCAGGAACCTTGGGAGCTTTAAAAGTTTGCGCCAGGACCCCAGGTGTGTGCAGCTGTGCCCTGTAAAAACTTTACTGCCTGTGTAGGAGGGAGAGAGCGAAACCGGCTCGGTTCTTCTTTCTATTTTCTAAAACATGTACTTTTTTCATCCATTCATTCCCCCTCGCCGCTGTATTTATGGTTATTTTAGTCCACCAGTTTTTGTTTTCTCCTCGGTTAGTGTCACCGGGCTCCAGCCCTGGGTTTGGTGGCAGGGCCGGTATTGGAGCTAGTGTCAACAAAGTCTTTTCAAGGTCAAACTTGATACATGATGTCAGGCAGATGTTAATACGTATTGCAGCTTTCTATGTAGAAGTACATGGAAAGAGAGTGTAAGGCTCACATTACAGCTACTTTTCCAATCTGCAGGGTGCGTTAAAAGATGACAATATAAGGAGTTTTTATTCTTAAGTTAAATAGATCAGTGTTGGATTTGTCAGCTCAAATTTTTGTAAATGGTCTTTTGCTAATATGTACTTAAACTAAACTTGCAGGTTAGTTAAGTTAGTTACACCCCACATTTTTGCACTCATTTCTAACTGATAGTTTTAGAGTTGACTCTATGAATAATTTTCAAACGATTTTGTACCATAGGGAAACTGTCTTCATTTTTCAAATGTATTTTTCAATCCGTAACTTTCAGGTTCAGGAGATGGGGTGAAAGAGAAGCTTGTCCCTCTCATTCAGGGACCATCTGACACCAAAGAACTCCACATGAGTCGCTGGCTCAATGAGATCCGCAAACCTGAGTCCTTGCTGGCTCCGGACCTGCTCGCCTTCTCTGTTCTGGTGCCTCAGGAAGAAGACAGTAGCAGGAGCTCAGGTTAGAAATCTTTCCACTCCTCACTCCTCCACTCCTGTTTTTCAAGTTGATTACTCAGTTGTGGTTGTGGTTCTGGTTCAAAATTGTTGTGGATCCTTGAAGTGAAGGTTGGTAATTGAGTGTGTTGTTACAGGCGGCATTAGTTCGCTAAACTGCAGTTAGTCTTAGTCAGCACTGGTCTGACTGTATTGCTAAACCCCTGATTGCAGATTGTTGGAGGTGACAGTGTAATAGTGTATGTTTTTTTAATTTCTTGGTTGCACTTCTAAAAGACTTCAAAACAGAGGGAGATTCCAAAGCTCAAAATTGCTAATGAAATAAGTAAGTTGTTTATCATGGCAATTCAGTGCAATCCTTCCACAGTAGCTTCTTTAGTGCTCAGTGTTTTCAAGATGACATTGCTCCAGATATCCTCTTTTCTGGCCATACATTTCATGAAGACATCAATTGAGATGACGATATATGAGTAATATATCATCATCATATCATCATCATGACTCTGGAGATACAGATATGATTTTGTGTGTGTGTGTGTGTGTGTGTGTGTGTGTGTGTGTGTGTGTGTGTGTGTGTGTGTGTGTCTGTGTGTGTGTGTGTGTGTGTGTCTGTGTGTGTGTAATAGTGATAAACTCTTGGCAGTTCTATGTTATATATATATATATATATATTTAATATAATGAAAAGTATTCCCTAGTATTAGTCTGTACCCTTGAGGTAGCTGTTAGCATAAAAAAGCTTTGTACAACGTATGTTTGTAATAAGCAGGTGGAGAAACAGGTCATGGATAATGAACAAATCATTGCAGACAATTATTATAAATCTTTTCTCTTTTCCAATTGTGGATCACATAGTACACATGTTTGATGATATTGAATTGAATTTCTCCAAGTTAACCAACTGTGAGAGACTCACAGTTCACTGTTATCCCACAGCCCCTTCTTGCCCCGATAACGGACACAGGAGAAGCCAGGGGTAAACTGTAAACCAATACACCACCATTACTTCCAGTTCTTGTTTTTAACGTTGTCGTCAGAGTCGGAACTGTACATCACTTTTAATACAAGGCTATGGAGATTCATTGTATGGCCTTGACTCACGTAAACCCCACCACTGGGCACTCAATCATATGTGGCCGCTGCACTTTAAACATGTCAGTGCTGGGGATGGAGGTTCAGACTGTGTGGAGAAGATGCAGCTGTGGCTGCGGGTGTGATGGAGTAAAAATGAGAGGCACAGTTCAGAGACAATAGATCTGGGAGGTCATCCCTAACCAGGAATTCCACTGCCATGTGACCGTCACCCAGTCAATCATCGTCCCATTGCTGTGGAACAGTGCCCCAAGACGGCACTATAAAACTGAAACTGTATGGCAGGGTAAAGATAACATTTCACAGGCGAGTCCACTTTTGATGGATGTGCGGACTCACAGAGTGGATTTTTCAGGAAGTTGCAATGACATGGGAGAAGATTTCAGAAAATAAAGTTGTATTTCTGACCAGGCTTGTCTCACCTTTAATGAGCGCACAGACAGCCGCAGGCTATTACTCTGATTTACAGAGCGTATTATTGTTGCTAAACAATGACATATAAAGACAATACATGCAGTCAGGTACTGAATGATAAAACATGATCCTAACGCAAAGCAGAAGACTGAAGAGACAGATAAAAAAGTAAAAGGATGGATGGAGGTGAACGAGGGGAGAGAGTCTCCAAAGCACTGCACATGTCTCAAGCAGATGTGGAACACTGAAAGCCTGTATTCCCTCTCATCACAGCCTCCATCAAATCAATCAAATAATCACATTTTATTTGGAGAACCCACATTCGCAAATAGAAATGTGTCCCCCAGGGCTTCCATCTTTCCCTTCGGTTCACATTTATTTGCGTTTTATTGTAGTTTGTAATTGTTTTTATTTGATTGTATTTTGTTTTTAATTGTTAATCGTCTTTAATTAATTTCACCATAAATCAACAATATTCACACTTAATCACGTCTCTTCCTTTTCTTAATTCATGGATTGGGGTTACTGCAGATCCTTAAAAAGAGGCCTTGATTAGTTTTACAATCTTATATGAGCTTTTAGAGAATAGATTTTCAATGTTGCTCTTTGTAAGGTAATAAAGCAATCACAATTATCTTTTATTACGCTTACTGTCCTGTCGCATTTACGCTGCCCTCCAGAGCAGCGAATTGCAATTTCCACGCCAGTACAGGCGACAATCCAATGAGCTGGAAATCACGACTTGCAACAACCCACAAACCTTGAAACGGGAGAATACGACTGGTAGTTCAGTAGGATTTCTGAGGCGTGGTAAAAAGCTGTGGCAGGGAATCAACTCTTCGTGATGGGATTTAAGGCTGTTGAATCCCACATGAACAGTGACAGTAGCTTAAGAAAGGTGGTCACCAACCACTTATGTTCTAACTAGTGGCTAAATGAGGAGACAGCGTTCCACTGTTTTCTGTTGTGGTGATCTTCCCACTCGGAAGCTGATCTTAAATTCTTTTCTGAACAGCATTCCACAAGTTAAATAATGAATGGAAGCAGTGTTTTTCATTAGTATTTTACCTGTTGTATTTTGAACATAAAACACTTCTGCAGCTGACACAGGCACGCACACACACACACACACACACACACACACACACACACACACACACACTCTCTGCCCAGAAACAGTCATAGACAGCAGTGTGGCTTCACAAGAACAGTTTACCCAGATTCTCTCTGTGTGTTAGCATACCCTTGTGTGTGTGTGTGGGCACATATGTGTGAATGTCTATATGTGTATACGCGTATGTGTGTGTATGCGTGTTTGCTGCTGATGAACAGCCGCTGTGTGTGTTTGCAGACGGCCATTGTTGCGGTCCACATATAGGTTTGTGGTTCGTGTTGCACCGAGACTCACATCAAAGCTCGGGGGTCAGTCCACATGTCCCGTGTCTCTGCTGTCAGGCCAAGTGTGACTGAGAACCTGTTAGAACAGTGTTAATGGAATGATGGATGCACTGACTCATTTACCAGCAGAAGAAACGCCGTGTAGCACCATTCTAAATGAGCTGAACCCCCTCGTCCCAGAGGACCCACACAATGGCTGGGTAGCCTGTGATGGCGACACTGCTGAGTTATTAGAGCTCTCGGCCTCGACATCAAACACATTTTGTCGGCCTCATGTGGCTCAATTGAATCAATTAGCAAACTCCTGATGTGTGATCATTACCGTGCAATCATTCATCAAGCATAAGACGGGGTTAGAGCACAGTCACTGACTTCATATAATTGACTTGATGAAACATTAAAATATAATGACCCACAATCAATATTTGTCCACTATTTTTCCTTTGATTCATGAAAAGCACAACAGTGCTATGGGATTCTTGGCATTTTCATGCTCCTTTAACTCTATCGCTTTATAATTCACTTTCTCTAACTCTCCCAAGCAACGTTTATCCTTCAAGGGGATGAGCTGCTGTCAGACAGGGCTTCTGATGTTTGCTTTCTCTCCAATGAATTCAAACAAAATTCCAATATACAGAGGACCCCCTCCTCATGTAAATATACATTATTGGGCTCATTTAAGGGTAATGGGAAAAAAACAAAACATTTTGGTGATTATACATTGATGAAAAAGTCAGTATGTAATTGTTTTGTAATATTTTTGATGTGACAAAAATGACCAAAATCTTACACAATGCACTTTTAAGCCTGTAGATTGATTTCTCTTAGGAGGTGTCACGTCTGACTTTCCGCAAAATCCAGCAGTGTGCACACTCCCCTGGTGTTCCAGGGAACTCTTTGAAGTCGCCAGTTGGCTATTTTTGGTTTGGTGTCCGCTCGGCCATTTCCGAAGTGAACCAAAGTAATCACAAAACTTTACTCCGCGGTCCAGTTATGGGTACTGGGTATTAAAAGCCACACGTAGATGCCTTCATTACTGCTATGCAGTTCACTAAATCTCTGCGCATGGCTGGCGTGTGTAATGTCAAAACCACTGCCCCCCGATGGCGCGCGGGCAGAGCGGGGGAGCGATCGAGCGAATCGTCTCAGTGCTCTACACGACACCTGTAAACTGCATAAAACTGTGTGGGGCAAAATCAAGAGCGACAGCTGTAGGAGCCATATTTATGGAGCGTAGGACATGAGCCGTAATTGCTGCAATACAACGGGTAAGCTTGATCGTAGGGGCCCAGGTAATTCCTTCAAATTGGCTCAGCTGACGGCCCGAAACACGGCTCTATAAATTATTTGCGAGTTTAATCAGAGTCGAGCGGTGCCTCGAGGATCACCGGGGCTAGAAACGCTTGGCCATATCACTCATGCTCCGCCGCATGTAAATTATCAGCGCCGCCCATGAGACAGCTTGATCATTTTGATCCCCGGACAGTGGCTGGCTGGCTGGCTGATGATCCTCCTTGGCTTGGTCTCAGGCCTGTCACTGCTGATGGATGGGAGAGACTAAGGGGGCCTTGGACGGGGCCAGTGCGAGGGAGCAGAGGGTGTGTTAGGAGCTGCGGTTTATGCTGAACTTCAGTGCAAGCGGCAGGCTGCAGGTGTTCCTCTCACCCGCCACCATCAAGACTTCCACCAAAGGGGGTGGGGTGTTTGGGGGGTGGGGGGGGGGGTGGTGAACCAATGGGTCTGGTGGGCTTTATGATCATAGAGAAGACGAAAAGAGAGGGAGAATAAGGGATAGCATGTGTTCTCCCCAGGCACGCCAGCAGCTGTGAGACAATGATTTATGCTTGTCTCAGAGCTCTGGGATCTCAAAATGTTACATTTAATCAAGCACACTGAGAGCAGAGCAAATGTTAAAGATGGTCCCTATAAAACCCTCCAGTTTTGATCTCTTTACCATACCATGGGAGCAGTGGGAATAGGGGAACAAAGTGATGTTTAATCTTAATTTAAACATGTTGGAGAGGGAATTATGAAAAGCTAGATGGAATTAGTCCTTGGAGGATTCCCAGGGCATTTTAATTTTAAACATGTTTAGTTCCCTAATAGGTTTTAAAGCTGTTTTCTCCTCAATTATGGTTTTTAAATGAGATGGATGGGAGACAATGGGTTTGTTTGTGCAGAGTAAGTAAACATAGTAGTTGCATTTTCAAAAGCTTATCTTTCCTCCTGCCCAGCTTTAAAACATTTGAACTCGAGCGTTTCCATGGCACCGCTTTGATGTTTGCGGTAACATCTCATTTAATATTGACTTTTATGTAACCTTTGAGTAGGCTACGCTGACACCGTAGATGGGTGTGAATTTGGGGATCTCCTTGGTAGCCGCCTCCATTACAATCTTTCAAAGGCCTGCCATACTTTCATACGTCCATCTATCATGCTCCTTTTTCCCTCCTTTGCATGTGTTCACTCACTCCATTAAGTGTTAAATCAACAGTCTGGCTTTGTCACAGGCAGCAGCTTGATGTCTTTAAGCTGCTGGCTTGAAGGTTTTTTGGCTGATAAATCGACAGTAGACAAAAATGTTCTAAAAATACATTTATTGTACTCGCTGGTGAGAACGGACGAGTATGTCTTACAAATGTGCCACAGTCTATACATATTGAAATGATTCCACCTCCTGTTTTAAATGAGCTTTTGGTTCATACAGGTAGACCACGAGACTTCATTCCATTTGTTTATTTGTTGGAGTGCCTTTTAACTTCCTCAATAATTTGTTAAACCGTCATGGCAGCTTCTCTCATCGCGTCTCGTCAGTCAGTGTGTGCAAAGCAGAGCAAGTAATGTGGAGATTAGACCCGGGGGAGCCCACTCAGGATTGGCTATTGGGGTCAATCATGGCCCATTAATGGAGCTGTTCATCTGGGAAGTATTGAGCTACTTAGGCCACTCTCACAGTGCTTAAGCCTGACTAGAGTGTGAGGCTGAGGGGCAGGGGGGCACATATTCAGTACAAGGGGATGATGGCTAAGGCTGGAGGTGGGGAGGGGTTGGAGTGTGACTGTGGCTGAAGCTGCTGCTGCTCAGGATCCACTCTTCTATGATATCACAGCCTCCATGAGGCCGTTTTTGCCCTCGTTATTGTTTCATTCAGAGTTTAAAATTGACTTCTGAGATAATAGCAAGTCATACTTAAATGATGTTTGTGTGAATGGATAGATAATCTTACTATAATCATAAACAAACAGAGACAAACAGTTGTTTGTGATTGTCCATACCAAGCAAAAATATTAAAAGTCTGCACTCAGGACTCACGCCTGATATATGGCCATAAGTCTCAGATTCAGAAATGTAACTACACATTGCTGCTCTATAATTCCTGTTACGCATTTCTGGTTCCTTCCTCAGTCATTAGTCATTTTTTTTTCATAAAGTTTTCAAAAAAATTATGCCCCAAGTTCCATAATGTCCATTTTTAAGCTAGTGGGGACTTCTGGTGGAAAACGCTGCACAACCATGAATGCACATAAGGTAGTACTACACATACGGCCGAGGCGCTAGGGGTATGGCTTAGCCACTATACATGGATGCTACTTGAGACTAAAACTCAGACTTAACATGCATCTAAAGGAGACAAAGTGTAGTTCTCTTGAGTTGTCAATACCCATCTTGAAGACGTGATCTCCATTTGGGTGCAATTTTACTTTTATCTCTACCTATGCAAGGTTGTGAGCATATATAGTTGAGTTAGATACGGGAGTCCAACCCATGTGTGTGTGTTTTCCTCGGAACAATGCCAACTCTAATGCAAATTGGTCAATTTTGTGTGTCTCTTTCCAATTTTTAAGTTTCCGAGTGAAGCACCAAATTTGGGCGTTGTGTGCAGGTAATGTGACAATGTGACGGAGGGGGATCACTCACAGCTCATACAGTCTTTGTCACCAAAGTCATAGTAGCATTTTCAAGGAGGTGCGTGTTCTGGCGCAGCATGGGGCTCTGAGGAGGCACTGTCTCATAGCTCCAGCAGAGAAGCATTAAATCAGCCTCGCATGTGCTGTGAACGAGCGGCGGCTGTCCAACCGTTAGCTGAAGTCGGTGATAGTAATCCCTCATTCACAAGCTGTTTACCCTTTATCCAGTTCGGGGCTGAGTAGCAGGGGTGGACAAGGTCATTTTAGTTAACCTTATCTAATTGAATGTAGTGCGCGGCTCAAAGGTCGCCACATTCCACACACTCAGATCCTACATCGGCAAGTATAATCAAAACAATTGACTTCAGAGGCTTGAGGTTTAATTCTGTCAAATTAGAGGGGATAATGTCTTTAAGTATCTTCATTTAGATGAGTTTAGCTTGATCTAGCTGTGCGGTTTGAGATTTCAAGCTAACTGGATCTAGATTTTAATGGTAACATACTCCAGCTTTGGATAAGTGCTGATGTTTCCCTTGCTTTCACATGATAGAATTGAGTTGCGGACGGTTATGCATTGTGCTAGATTTCACACATGCTGAAGTGATGAGCTGTGTGATGTGTTCCATTTCAGATAATGTCATCCCTTTTTAAGGTGCAGTGTGTAAGATTTGGTGACATCTAGTGGTGAAGTTGCATTTTGTATCCATCACCTCACCCTCACCCTTCTGAGCATGCAGGAGAACCTATGGTCGACTTCAGTTGTTATTAAAACTCAGATGTTTAGTGTGTCACGGCGGCCCCCGTGTCGAGAGGATCCGTTCCTCGTGTAAATATTCAATAATGGGCTCATTTAAGCGTGATAGAAAAAATATACATTTAAGTGATTATACATTCATGAAAATGTCAGTTTGTGATTGTTTTGTAATATTTTGAGAAGTGATAAAAGTGACAGAAATCTTACCCACTGCACCTTTAAGACCCTGACTGTGGCGGCTCCCTGCATTTCTCCACTGGAACAGCCAGTGTCACGGTGTCTGTGGGCCATCGCCTCTCTCCTCTATCTCTCATGATATCAATTCAAGCTCATGTGATTTCAGTGGTTGGTTACTCCGCCAGCGCCAAAGTCACTAACAGGCTAACCCGAGTTCACGCAGATGCTGAGTCGGGATACCAAAGCACTATTGAAGCCAGCTGGCTGGAATTCTCCGCTGGTAGCCAAACCAATATGTGTCTCGCCGCTTGAGTGCCCATCAGAAAACACACTGTGGGCGTGGGAAGGGGATGAGAGCCCATTAGCTTCTTCACAGCTCAGCTGCCATGCATCGTCTCCTCCCTCCCTGCCCCTTCCATCGTTGGTTTTTGCCGTTCCCCCCTACAGTACGCTCCCCTACCCCTCGACTCCCCTCCCCTTCTGTACTGCACACGCACTTTTCCCATGCTGCACTGTTGCTCAGATTAGTGCACACAAAGTCCGAAGCTTCACTGAACTGCGGCAGCAACAAAAAAAAAAAAAAGTGAAATATTAAGTCAGTGGAGTCAGTAACACATGAAACAGCCGTAAGAGGAAAAAGTGCCACGTACGGTTGATGGCTCCAAGAGCTGATGTTCTTGGAACTTGCCTTTGATGCTGATGTGGGGAGTATAGACTGGAGTGCTGTGGTAATATGCATTTGATTGAGCTAATTAAGCCTATGTTAGTAGTGGGAGCTGTGATATAGTAGGCTTGGGATATGTGGTGGTGGTGGAGGGGATTAGAAAGATTTCTCACAAGTCTGATAGGAGGAAAAAGACAAAGTAATTAACACAATCAGCCGGTAGGAACCAGACCCGGGGGTGGGGTGTTCAGTGAGGCTCAGTAAAGAATGGAATGCGACACAACCCACACTAATGTTGAATTCTCCCATATCATTGCCTTTCTTTTTTTTTCATCCTCTCATTCACACACTCAGGAGATTCTCAATCGTACCAATTACAAGGTCTCTGACCTTTTTCCAGGGTTGGCTATTGTCCAGATACAAAGCAAACTTAGATATCATGTATTTCCTCATGAGAAATGGAAAGAAAATGCATGGAATGAATTCTGCTTATCAATATTTGACGTATTGTATGTAGGGCCCTCCTGTTCATCCCGTTGGCTGCTGTGTGCAAGATTCAGAAGCTGCTCCCCTCATTAGTTTTAGAACTTTTTTTTGCTTTGTGAGCAAAGTTCTCATTCGTCTCCATCTTAAATCATGACCGTCTGTGATGAAACAGCTGACACATTTGAATAACTGGCTGTGGAAATGAAAATGACTTTAAAGCTGTTAGATTAAACTTTACACTTGCATCAATCGTTGTGCACATTTCAAAGATGCTAAATGGTTTAGACAACAGAGGGATCGAGCAGTTAGTTTGTCGTCAAGTTGAGCTGTAATTTTAACTGTTATGAATTCTATATTAACCCTTCCCAAGATACATTCATGCAAATGATAGATGTGGGGAGCGTCCTGCTCTCTCTTGCTCCTTTGACACTCGTGGTAACCTGAGCCCCAGTGTTTCAGGAGGCCACACAGGGTCGTCTGACCGTGTCATGTTTAACTTGGTAGGTCCACTTTCATGGCTAGTTACCATTCTCTCATCCCTGGCAGCTATTTTGTTCTCTTTTGCTCCTTTTCTCACGTCTCTCTCTGGTCACAATTGGCAGCATCAAGACATGGTGGTTATTGGTGTTGTTTGCTGTGATTTAAACAGATATATTTCATTTTCACCAGAAATGACAAGACCAGTAAGGGTGTTTGCTCAAAACCAAAAAGCTTGTCATTTACTCATGACTCATGAGCACACCTTTGACATTAAGAGAGGGAGACAGGCTGACAACCTCATTAATGGAGGAAACATTTAGCCAAGAAATATGATCTAGTGTATTTTTTTTTGTTTTTTTTAAAGGGTGGTAAATGTGTCTGTGCCCACTATATATACTTACCTAATCAGCTCTCAGACTCCAGCCAGGGAGATACATACGGCCCCTAGGCTACAGACTGGCTGCCTACTTCCATCTGTGAGGCTGAGCTGCTGTGCTCCAGCTCATTGGACCCCAGAGCCTCCTCTGAGGTCTTCGGTTGACAGCACCATGAGGGTATTGCCTCTCCGTGGTGCATAGCACATGTATTCAAAGGCCCTCACGCTCGGTTTATATTCTGAATGTGCGTTTTGACTTTGCACGGATGATTTCATGACTCTGTAGTATTTGTGTGAATATGTTAGTTTGAAATACATTGTGAACCTTTCTGGCGTTAAGGTGGTCCTGGCACAAAACCCCTTTGCAGGAGTAGCTAGCAGGTGGCTAATTGACTCTGCTGAGAGCGAGATAAAAGCGCCGGGGTTGTACTTTCAGCCTCGAGTCGTTGTCCAGTTGTGTCTTTTCCGTGTCGAGAATGAGACGTGTGCAGGTCTTTTGTACCAATGTGTTGAGCTGTATGAGCTGTAACTACTACAGATGGTAAGAGTTACTGCTGTGCTCCCGTTGGTCAGGAGCAACCACAGGCTCCTTTACGGGGTTAATTGTCAAGCTTTTACTGCACTAAAGCACAGGCAGTGTTGCACACCGCTGCAGAGTGGGGCGTTTGAGGATGACTGGAAACATTGCACAACTTCAATTGAATGTATTTTTCAGCACAGGTTATTTGGAATGGGATTAAGTGAGTTTAATGAAAATGACACAAATTGAACCAGTGAAAATAACAACATCTATAATACAGTATATGAGGGGGTTTCAGCCAAGGTGTGGAGGTTTGTGTTGTGAAGCATTGGGGAGAAGCAGATGTGTATGTGTCTGCTCAGCATCACTGCAGTGAAGCCTGATTCACGCAGAGGCAGAAGATCTCAGCCCAGAGGCAGACACTGAATCCAGGCTGTCTCTCTACGCAGGGAAACAGATGACTCGTCTGTATTTGTGTGGTATAGGTCAGAATGCACAGTGCTCAGCTATCTCACTCAGTAAGCAGATGACTGTGCACTTACTCCGTGAATGAGTTTTAAAGTGCATCAATCAAAGGCCTGCATCAGTAACACTGATTAAAACAAACCTTGATTTTTTTGTTCCTGATGCAGCATGATCTATTTTTCTTTATGACCCGATGCCTTGACCAGTTACACCACTGTGTTATATCAGAGTAAGATTCCCGTTTTTCAAAGGGGTTGTTGAAGATACGTGCTCTTGATTCTTATCATACATTAGTAAATGTTTTTGTCAAGAGCACTCTTTCTACATTTGAAGTGAAACACTGCCCCTTGTGGATCTGACTGGAATCCATTTGGTGGTCTCACCATGAATTGACCCCCATCCTGCTCACCATTACTCAACCATGTGTTGGAAATATGACTTTCCTGGAGATAAGTTATAGGTCTTTGCTCTTTTTATTCTCGCTATATCTACACATTGATCTCATTTTCGTATTCCCTCTGATTAATTGCCATGTTTAGTGACTGCGCTATTGTCCTCCTAGTGCATATGCCATCACTTTAGTGCTTGTTATAAATCATTTGGATTCAGTCGGAATAGTCTTTTATCCGTCTAGACATGTGCTAATGCTGAGGTTTGTTGTGGTGCAGTCTGAGCTGTCTGCACAGAACTGTTGTAGGTCCGTGCGTGTAGGTCTGGCACAGAAGTGAGTTTCATCTCGATTGGTTCTATCTTTTTGTCGCTGAGCGCCCTGACTCTTTTTAAGTTGTCCAATATTTACACGGTCACTGAATCCCTCTCATCCTTTCACCTCCATCTGGGTCTGACACCATGCTGGTATGAGAAAGGACCGAAACAGGCGAGGGGGCAAAAGCGACGTGTGACAATCCTAAGAGGGTGGACGGTACCTGTAATGAACTAATAAGCCCGGCTAATCTCTAAGCCCTGTGATAGCCAACACTCTCCCACCACTTCTGCCACCTTCAATGTGTTGGATGTCGGCATTTCAGCGCCACTGCTTCTGGATCCCTCTTAGCCTCTTGACCAGTCAGTCAGTCGCCCTGTCAGACAAATCTTACCATTTCATCAGTTTTGTTTAAGAGGCTCTTTAATGCCCATTGATTAAGGTGTCAAAGGTCATGCTCTCATGCTTATCCACAACATGTAGGGGGTGTGTAAGTCGGGCCGGAGGAGATGGAAGGGGTGCCGCGGTGTGATAAGACGTCCTCAGGGAAAACTCAGTAAAGAGGCCGTGTTTATCGCACATGGTGGATTTATGAGTTTCACTGTAGAGTCACAGCTGAAGCGCTGCATCCAAGACAAGGCAACATTTCAGCTTTGACTCAAACCCACTTAGCTTAACATCTATTTTTTATACTGCATGATTTCTGATCTTTAAAATGTTTTAAAGAAATTGTATAACCTGTGTATTTTGGCATTTAAGTATTGGCACCCTCAGAACAATCAGTACCTTATTAACTTGGCTGGTTGTTATAGATCATAATTTAGACTTTTCAAATTGTTCTTGTCAATCTCCAATAAGCCCAGTAGTGTCATGTTCCTACCTGGTCACAGGTTTCATACAATAATCTTATATTTGACCAAACATTAAACTTGTAATATTTTTTCAGGTTGTTTTATAGTTTTGGAAAATACTGGAGAAAATCCTGTTTAGTTGATTTAAGGACAAGCTTGAAAAAGAGGCACATAAGCTATCTGCCATCGTTGTTTACTGCTGAAGCCAATCTGCAAAAGAAGATATGAAATCTTTTCAGTCCCATTCTACGGTCTTATTTCATAAATAAAATGCCCTCCAGATCTTGTATGACCAATATTGAAGCTGCACCAGTTCTGGTCAGGTAGTGCTGACATTGCTCAACTCTGTAATGTCCGGTTCTTTTGCCTTGTAAACCTCTGACCTCCAGTGGTGTGTTATTTTAGCCCCCTGCAGTGGGCAAGCTTACACTGCTGTTCACACCTCTCTTATCAGCCACCAATCTGTCTCTACTATCAGAAACCTTCACAGAAGCTTCCTCTGTGGCCACAGAGATGGAGAGCCAGAGATAGAGCCTTTACAAGGAGGAGACATTCGGCAAATAGGCTTATCTGTACATTTAGAACCATAAATAATGTTTAGATGGTTGATGTATGCATTGACATAAATTAGCACAAGTTTGCTCTTTTTGCTGCTACCGATGTTGGAGCAGAATGTGTTGAAAATGAATTGCTGGATGAAGTCCAGCCCATCCAGCAGATCATATCAGTTTGCGCCTCACAGAAGGTGGTAGGGTGAGCTTGTGGCCACAGAACAGCTACCAAAGGCCTTTCCGAGGGGTTGTCGAACCCCTGCCCTTGTCCCTGGTGTGAACATGAGGTCAGGGAAGAGAAAGCAGCAGGGTACTGGAGACGGCTATCAGAGAGACGGTGATTAGAGGGTTAGGGTTAGGGCTATCAATTGATTGAGGGACACCCTGGATAATGGACCGCAGCCTCACTTCTCGTATCTGTTATACTGCGCTGTGTTGCAAAGTTTACCTCTGTATTTCCACAAATATGTTGAACCACCAGTAGCGCACTCCTGTTATTTGTCTTTTGTCCATCACCACTTTGTCTAGTTGTTTGGGCCATTGGCTGTTTTGTCAGTCTGGAATCTGAAGTCCCACCGGACCGGTTGTCCATTCTCCTGCCATCGGTTGGTCTTTTTGATACTGACCAGTGCCCTCTATATGTTGGTGGTGACATGACGTACAAGGACTTTGCTATTCATGGTGTGATCTCCTCACCCTTTTCAGTTGTCTGAGACACTCAGCGAGCAAACTAGCCTTTGTGACCATTCTCTTGATGTATTCATGATCTTGGATGGATAGTGTCTGTAACTCTCACAAGTCCTCGGCCGTCTTCCTTCCACTTAGTGTACTGGTGCGACCCCACGACTTGGTGTGAAACCCTCTATGCTTGATGAGAAGCTTTCTTGTCTTTATCTGCAGCTAAATCCTCCTTTGGCCAGTGACTGAATTAACAAAAAAATAAAATAGAAAAATATGAAATAAAAATATGCATTGAAATAATAACAATAATAATAATAATTATTATTATTATTATTATTATTATTGTTGTTGTTATTATTGTCATAAAATAACAAAATATACATACAAAAACTTAATATGATGCCATGTATGTAAAATACATAGGTTTTGTCATACATTTCCTTTAATTTACTGTCTGGAGGATCATTGCATGTCTGAAAACAGCCGTAGTGTGTCACTGATCCAGTTGTTTTTATAATGCATATGTTGTACATTTACATGTTTTTTCCTTTGAAAGACTTCAGATAAAACACTCGGGACTCTGGATTCCTCTGAGATTCCTATGTGCTCGCATGATTACACTGATTTGTTTATTGTTCATGCTTGGGTAAGATGACACATCATTTGGGTGGGGTGAGTGCGTGCTAAGTTTGGTTGGCTTAGGCTGTGGTTTGGTAGCAACTCTAGCGAGTGCTACAGTAATATTACAAGAGTTTTATTTAATGTGTCTGTGCTTCGCCACATGTTGCACTGGTCACTGTGCTTTTCATTTCTGTGGTTTTGGTTTTGCACACTGCCATGTAGAGACCGAGAGGCAGTGTAAAAAAATAAATATGAAGCAGAGTTTAAATAGCTGAATACGGGCGAGAAAATGTCGGTTATCAAGGCAGACAGGCAAGGAAACATTGGGGTTAAATATTACACACAAAAATGGGACTTGGACAGTGTGTGTGTGTGTGTGTGTGTGTGTGTGTGACTAACGAAGCATGTTGAAACGCTAGATAATCGGGAAGTAATGCTATGAGGATATGTTTGTCGTTTTCCATTAACTAATTTTCCCATTTGTTTCTCCAAGAAATGTTTTTTTAAGTCAGTCCAGCCATCACGGTTACCTTTTGTGGAGTTAAAGTAGTGTGTGCACTGTGTAAGATTTTGTGTAATTAGTTACTTTTGTCACCTCTTAAAATATTACAAAACAATTCTATACTGACACTTTATAAATTATAGACTGATTATTATGTTTTCTTTTTTTCCCTTACCCATACTTTTGGAGCTTCAGTGACAGCTGAAGTTTACCATAGCTTCTCCGACATGCCCGGACGGGTGAAGGTGAGGTGATGGATGCAAAATGCCACAGCACCTGTAGATGTCACCAAGTCTTACACACTGCACCTTTTTAAGATCTAAGAGAGCAAACTCATCTACACTGTACATGTGGTAGGCGACAGATGTGACCATAGTGGTTGGCGGCCAGTGTGTATTCAGGGGGTCGTACAAGCTTGTGGTATGTAGAGCAATTACACACACTTCTCCTTATTCATCAGTTCATGACCCAGCAGCTTGCGGTGTCAGTGTCATCCTACGAAGTGACCAGGACGCCTCACACTGGGACCTGTGGTTGTACTGGGACAGTCTTGTGGGAGTCCAGTAGTTTGTTTGTTATGGTTCATTGTGTGCACAGCCATTCTAGAGACAATAGCTGATGGGCTACATGTTTTAGTGTTGCATGTTAACGTTGTCTTGAACACAACTTTTTCTTCTCTAACCTCTAAACTTCCCCATACTCAAGCCTCCACCCCATTACCCCCCCCCCCCCCCCATTCTATTCCCACTCCTCTGGAAGTTTTTAATGAGTAAGCCTCCCTGGTCTTTCCAAGGTCAAAACTACATGACTGCCCCCTTGTGGTGCTGCTAGTCACACGTTTGACACCCCCCTTCATCACCTTCCACCCCACCCCTTGTTGTCAAGTTGTTGGACAACCTGGGTGGATCAAATAAATCATCACTAGATATAAACCAGAGTGAGTAATCGCTGCAGTTTAATTCAATTAAATTATAATTACCAAGTTTAAAAACACACGTGTTTGCGACCTTGAAATGTGTTTCAGGAGCTCACGATTAAGACTCACTGTCACTGTCATCTTTAATAGATCTCAGCTTGCAGTTCTAATTCAGCCCTGGTCTCAGAACACCATTGCTGTGCTTTTGGTAGGACACAGCTGGTCCACATCTCTGCATGGAAGTTAGAAAAACTGTAAATATTTTCTTAATGAGGACAACCCACTCTAATGTTGGTCGCAATGATCAAGTGATGACAAATGAAGGTAAGTTGCTCATACCTTCATTTTTCATCACTGCTGTGCTGAGCATTCTGTGGAATGAAAAACACATATGTGTTCACATATGAACCACTCCGAGTGTTGTTTTCTCTGCAGAAAGAACAGACGTATGGTAAATGTTCATTTTGATGACGACGCGAAACGCCTCAGTACATTTTTGTCATTCACTGAGTTACAGAATATTATACAATACTAGTTTGTGCAAAGATTTTTTCTTTTTATTGTCAACAAACCCAGTTGACAGGAGAGATGGAGAGATGACTTTCTTTTTTTCAGGAAAATGCCATGACCAGTAAATATTCAAAGTTACTTTCAAGTGGAGTGGATCATAGATCATGCAAGTGCAAGCAGCTAATATGACTATAAATATGCAAAATGGTTGTGTGTAATTTTCATAACCACAAATAGTTTTGAAATGACTCACTCTCTGTTGTGCGTGTGTGTGTGTGTGTGCAGTTGCATATAGTTTTTTTTTTATGCTGTAAAGCAAAAGAAATGTGGCCATTCAGAGGTTCTCATCTCTACAGATTAATATTTATGATGACATCAGTCATATTTTAAACATGTGGAAGGTTATTATAGTGGTACAGTGATGATATATTATTAATGTGCAATTCAGGACAAATTGTTATAGATGCTAGTTTTAAAAAAAATGTCTCTATGTACTTTTTTCTTTTATTCTGCCACTGTGTAAATTTGATCTTTAATTTTAGTTTGTGTAATATTGAAAGAAAATATGACTTCATCAAGTTATATGATGTGTTCCATAACTTTCATAAAAGCTGACAATATATTCTAAAACACAAAATATAGGACAGGAAAATGAGTTTTTGGGTGTTGTCAGCAGTTCTCCCCTAAGGTCAGGTATAACATGGTGGAGTCTGTTAAACACAATACTGAGAGTGCATTTTTGAACTGTGACTCTGCACCATAAATCCTCTCTTTTCCAAACGAGGCTCATTTTAAGTTACTTTAATTAAATAGGTATTGCCTGGAGGAGATAATAGATGAGTCTCTAATGTCACATTAAGTAAAACATATTTTACAGTTTCTCTTTCATCAGCTGTGGTCTTGGCCTGATTTATATGATACTGGATTTTTTTCCAGCAAACTATTGTTTTTTTCTTTCCGACAAAACACGGAAATTATGGGAGATCGCATACAGAGTTTTAAGTGATATTACAGCAGTATTGATAAAATCTTAAGGAGACGTGACTACGAAGTCTTGAATGTTATTTCCAGGTAATTCTGCAATTCTTCCTCCCAACTTTATTGCCTTTCTCTGCTCACTGTGATTCATTTTCACTTAACAAATTAAAATTTCACAATTCTGCTTTATTTACTGTTAGGATAGCATGTTTATGTTTGAACAAACGCCAAGGTCACGTCAGGACAAGCGTCTTTCTTTTGGTCTTCCCAGGGGGACATTTGACCTGAGACTGCCCAGATATAATCGTTTGGCTCCTCTTAACATGAAGCACAACTGGCTGGATGTAAATATCCTTCCAAATAGTTGCACCCTTGTCTCATATAAAATGAGAGCAACCATACTGAAGCCAATAGCAAATGATGCCACTGCTTTGCTCCATTGTGAGCTTGTCATAATGAGAATCACAGAACACAATATTGCACATTGTGTATTATGCACAATTTATCCAAGCCGCAGCATGTATTTCCGGATTATTACACAATCCATCAATCTCTCTTGGGAGGCCGTCAGTACTTGCCAGGGAGTTGGTCAGTGTATGATATGTGGAAATTAACCTTCAGTGCTTTATTGCAATATGTCCAACTATGGAGTCGTACAAGCATGAAGTAGGAGTATTAAATCAAGGGCTATTTTGCCTGCGCGTGTGCCACTGAAGGTTTGAGACTACAGTTCGGCTACTCAATTGTTACTCATCCATGCAGGCTGCATTATCAGCAGTGGAGCGGCACCGTGGTCCGTGGCTTGAATACTATATTTCCCCCAATGTCCCATCGGGGATCAATAAAGCATATATTATTATTTTTCTCGGCACATCGACACAAGCGGTATATCTTCTGGAACCACGACAATAAGTGTAAAGCCTTGGATTCGGTCAACAAAAACACGAAATGTTTTTTTTTTTTTACTTCCATGATAATAATACTCTGTAGAACCGCAGCTTAGAAGAGGTTGATCTGCAGATGGTTTGGCTGAGAGGTAGACTGAGCACAGTATTGTGTCACGCCTCACTCTAGTGGTGGAAAAGTGGTATAACAGGGTGGGTGGATATGCATTTTGAGTCTTTCGCTGACATTTCCATTAACTGCGTCGTTGATGTCCATGGTGTACAATACCTATAGCCACTTTATAAGTGATGTCACATTATCACTGCAAACATTGATGTGTGGGAAGCACTACCGTGGCATTTAGATACAGATACAGTTTGAAGACTTCTATGAAACAATATCAAAAAAGGTTCACTACCATTCCCACTAAAATGATTACCATCAATGTATGGCACCGTTTGAAGGTGACCCATTACTTTGTAATTGACTTTTTCTAAACAATAACTAATGTGCTATTATATGGATGACGTATCCATATTACGCTACATATCTGTAAGTGTGTATTAGTATACGGACGCCCACCCAAGACCATGACAGAGCCACCCGCTGCATTACAAATGGGTGTATGTAGCTGTGACGTACTGTAATTATTTTTTTTTTTGAAGTAGTAATCAGTGCTGTGATGCGGACACCTACGCTCATAACGTCAATCGGTTATGACTCAGTCTGTGCGTGGAGCGTTTAGATGTGTCTTTGTTTATATTTGTTTTCATCCACAATGACTCAGCACCTCTCACGCTCTGTCTGCACGCTGTCGAGACGAGCAGCAGTCAGGCACCGCCGCAAAAGGGCCGGACAGATGAAACAGCTGGCCTGACGTACGCTGTGTGGCTCCAATTGAACGTGCTTATATATACAGCGAGTCGATGTGTGGGAGGGGGTTATGGGAAATGCGTCAGATGACACGATCGCCTGCATGCGAGCCAGAGGAGTTGCCAGGGTTTATTTGAACAGCAAGTCTACTTAACGTTTTTGAAAGTGCGAGTAGCAGTTTATTGTTTAGCCCGTGAGTCCGTCAGTGAGATTCTGTTTTCAAGACTTGTCTGATAGGTCCAAGAAAAATAAATCCACACCTGAGCCGGGTTGTAGGTCCGTCTGACGTCAGGCCCATTATCCACAGCACTTACTGCACATTTACACTCCACTACAATTTAGCGCGCGTATGCGTGAGGCTACACGTAATGTCTTTGTGTTTGTCTCATACAATGTGTGTTTTGCTGTAAGCACAGTTTTGTTCCAGCACAATATTCGTGGTTTTGAGGGGTCATTAGCAATCGCATGAAGTCACGTGTAATAGTCTGTGACTTCTTCTACAACAATTCTTTACGTGAGGCACGTGTGAAGAGCTGAGTACATTCTCAAATGATACCGACCATGAATCAATAGTCCATGGAGCAGAAATAATCTTGCACACCTGAGGATTTTCTGCAGTGTGATTATATGCGTGGAACGTCAGTGTTACTGGATGTGTTTTGTAAGGAATGCACAAATATGCGCTGCCCGCTTTTCTGTTCCTGAACCTTCAGCCAGGTTCATGACATCATGTAGGTCAATTCCATATCCTGGATGCTCAACTGTGGCAAAGCCCTCTGCTTTGCAACATTATCTCTCCGCTGATTCAACATTGTTTCAGGGTCCTGACCTCATAGCAACCAAAACACAGGCAGAACACAATCTTTTATAGTTAGGTAATGCACAGAGGAACCTTGTTGATCATCCCCTGGGCTTGGAATGAGAGATTTGTTCATTTTCGACTTTTGTCTAGTCTTTATTACTCAGCTCCTCTGGAGCTGAACAAGATGACTGGTTGCACCAAGCCCTGGGCCTGGATTCCCAAAAGCATATCACCTCCAAGATCTTATCAGCCCGTTTACTTTCAGTGAGAGTAAGACTATCCTCACACTCAAATCAGGGTTCCGGAGAGGCTTAATTTGCCAGCACATGCTGAACAGGATTTCAAAGATTGTCCAAAGTAATATTATATCTCTGTTTGAAACATTCGATCTCAATGCACCAAAGACGGAGTTTGTTTCCAAAATGACATATTCATAATCTACCATGGTCGAATAAAATCTTTGCTGATTATTGATTAAACTTAGCTTTAAGAGCTAGAACAAACTGGAAGTGGGGACGACTCTCTGACGCCAGTGCATTGTTTTCACATTTAATCAGTTGTGGCCGGAGTGAGTTTCAGTGCACTGAAAGTGAGAAGTTGTGATAGGACACCGAGGACCTGCTTTTCGAAATAAAGGATAGATGGGACGGGTTGATTGAGACGAATGTCTCTGTCACTGGCACGGTTTGATATCTGAGTGAGACTGAAGCTCGAGTAAACAAGAAAAAAGAGAACGAAAAAAAAATCAAGGAAGACACGAGTCAGGGATCAGTCTGTGGTCAGGTTGTGTTTAGAAAATCATTGTCTCCTCTCGCTTCCCTCCCTATGCCAGTGAGTAATGCATGGGTGGACAGAGGACTCGTAGACTCTCAGGATAAAGGTTGATAACCATGTTCCGCTAGCGTAGCTCCCTTTGATGTGGATTGTTGTTGTTTCTGTGGGACCCTTTGACTGGACGCATCCCCCATGCAGCAGCTGCACAGCAGACAGCTAACCTTTAGAGCACGGAGGAAGAGTTATACTTAGGAGTGTCCGCACACACACAAACACACATGACAAACTTGGCTGGGTCTCTTCTTCGACTCTCTCAAAAATAAATTTACATTTTTCAAATTGGACCTGAGGTTGGGTGGCCACACATTACCACTATGACATTGGAACCACCTTGTAATGGGATTACAGTTTGTACTGAGGGTCATTCTGCACACACGTACATAGTGTGGAGATTTTTCTCTTTAAAAAAAAAAAGAAGCTAAATATTCCACTTTTTCTACCAATGGTTTGGTTAAAAAGTTCAAAACATGTTGATTTCATCCCGCACACGTACACCCACACTGCAGGTGCGTCCAAGCAATGACCACTCTCACATTGTAGCGGGCACTTCCCTCCACAGCTGGGATAGTTTGAGCAGACATAACAGTGAGGATGAAAGCTGGTTGGAAAGAGGTGGTATAAACATGCAGGGCATGGCAGTAGTTGAAAGGGAGATGGTGTTGCCATTCGTTTCATCCCGTTGCCGTACAAGTCTTTTGACCTTGGAGGAGAATGAAACCAAGGGCGCGTCGAAGGCCCAGATAGTTGGCCCTGCACCACAATGCCAGCCTATCACAGCAGAGGGCAGATACTGGTTTATATCTCCTCTGCTTTAAAGAAGAGGTAAAACAATTTCTACACCTTGTTCTTTGGTGCGCACTCTTTTTTTATTTTTTTATTTTTTTGTAACCGTCCCTCACTCTGGCCTCTTACTACTCCTCCCTTTCCTGAGCAGTGCCCCGTGCCTTGGGCGGTTGTGTTCATTAACCCCGGGTGTAATTATTTTTGTTTTAGTCTCATATTGCTGACATTTCAACTCCGGGGCTCCTCAATCAGGATTAACCTAAACCACAAGAAATCACACTTCACAGTGCTTTCCACGGCAGCGCTTGTTGCCTTTAATTTCACTTAAATTAAAGGTTTATTTTGTTTAGCTGTTTTTTTTTCACTCAGGCCCTGTGCCATGAGAAAACAAACTAGTCCGCCGGTCTTTGATTTGCCAGTTGCTCATGGCTTCCCCCAAAATCCCTCGTAGAAGATCCCATAGGTGGTGCAAGCATGACCATCTGCTATGAAGAAATATTTGAACATGACTGTAATGTATACAGTGATATATATTCAATTATATAAATGGTTATATTTACAACACCGTTAATGTGTTATAAGCTGGAAATTATGTGTATTTCAGTTCCAGAGTGTAATGTAAACTCGGCAGATTTTAAGTTACTGCCCAGTATATACATGCTTGGCCACCTGAAAGCTGCGTTTCCCTCTGTTTGCCTTCAGAGCCCCAAGGGCCACATGGAACCCTCAGCTTGTCTTACGGCCTCTGGGGCTCTTAGTCTCAACATGGTGGTAATAAACTCTCATCACTCTGAATCAAGGTTTGTGTGTCACTCTGTTACCGCAGATGTGTGTGTGTGTGTCGGGGGGGGAGGGTTGTGCATGTGCAGCAACGGTAGTCGCGCACACCGAGCCATCGTTGTAAAATGTCTTCACTTTGAGTGGTCCTCCAGGGGTCCCGCACTCCTCTCGCTGTGTGTGGTTTGACCTGCCGTGGCCCTTCAGCCACCCACATGCCTACTTGGATAAACAGGCAGTAAACACAGGCAGTCTTAGCACCTCTCTCTTCCCCTCTGAACATACACAAGGGCCACAGATGAAAGGGCTATTTCCTGACACTTGTAGCCAGTGATTAACTACTACCAGCCTCCTTTGGCTCTTCATTAAAAGTTCAGCTACCAGGTTCATAAAGCTGATAGTAATAGCAGAGAATCCATCTTACGTCGCCTGCCCACAGTGTCTTGAAAGCTCTGGCCCCTTGCTCCCTGGGTAAAAACCAAGCCTCTCTCAATTTAAAGGTGCAGTGTGTAAGATTTGGTGACATCTAGTGGTGAAGTTGCATGCTGTATTCATCACCTCACCCTCAGCCTTCTGAGCATGCAGGAGAACCTTTAGTTGTCAATAAAAGTATGTTTAGTATGTCCACTCTGGGCTACTGTAAACATGACAGACCCCCTCCTCATGTAAATGTGCATTAATGGGCTCGTTTAAGGGTAAGGGAGAAAAAAAGAAAACATTTCGGTGTTTGTAAATTCATGAAAATGTCAGTATGTAATTGTTTTGTAACATTTTTTAGAAGTGACAAAAATGACCAAAATCAAACACACTGCCGCTTTAACAAGTTGGGCATATTCCACAGTTAACAGTCCAATGAAAGTCTCACGTTTACTGCTCTCCCGATACATTTTCACCAGTGTTGGCCAATTATGCTCAAGGTGGTACGTATACTTTTTTTGGTAATGTGTCCGGACAGAGGACGTTATCATGGAGCTTTAGATTTCCATGGAGAGTCTCGTTCACCTTGGGATCTGCTTTGTTGCCTTGGCCAAACGCAGTATGTCATCTTCACTTTTTTGGTTGCCAAAGAGGAGGAAAAGGAGCGGGTTTCTTGGCAGGCTGGCTCATCTGGTCTGTGGTGTCTCAACATTGAATTCACGCGGAATTGTGCCAAGGTGTTGTGAGATGAATAGCAGTCTACTGAATCGGTCCAGTCCTGAGCTGCTCCTGACAGCAGTGTGTGTGTGCTGTCTCTATCAGTATGCCGCGTATGTCTTCATATGGACAGTCTCTTCTGAAAGTACACGAGCTTTAAAGAAGCTCAAATAATTTGAAGTGGGTCTTTGTCCTTCTTGATTTACACCCTGTCCTGATGATAACTCTGAGATTAGAGGTTGAAGGATAAGCACAGCCTCTCGCGATTGCTGCTGCTTTTACCTTCAAAGACTCGTCCGTCCTCCCTCCTCATTCTTCCGCTCATCCTCATCATCCCCGCGTATCTCTCCCATCTCTCCCCCCGCTCTCTTTTCCTCTTAACTCAACTCTTTCCTCCCATCAACTCGTTTCCTTGTCCCTTCCTCTCCCTTGTCCTCAGCCCTATCGTCCGGCAATCGTGCACTCCCTCCCCACCCCTCCCTCATCTGTCCTGATTCCAACATAGCCAGTCTGGGAGGAATTCAAGTGTGTTTGGAGTAGCTGAGTCATCACTGCTCTGTGCCGCGATTTGTTAATACGGGGCAGCTGATAGTGGTTTAGACATACTGTTTTACAGGTGGCCCAAGCATTCTTTGTGTGTGTTGATGTACAATTACACATCTGTCTGTATTAAGCACAGTTCTGAATTTGCGCAAACACCTCTCCCTTATCATCACAGCCTGTGTTGATAGGAGTTGTGTCCTCCAACAACAAACTACGCGCACTTGGCCTTGACAGTGCTGTCGGTGAAACTTCATTCAACAGTAACTAATGACAGGCCACAGAAATCTCTATTGGACCCAGCCACTCCAACCCAGGAGTCGGTAACCTTAATATTGCTGGAACAACAGCAGTTCAAATCTGGCAACTTATCTCCATTTCTTTTCCTTAGATGCAACTCTTATAATCATCCTAACTCTTTTTGAGATAATCCTTCCCCGTTGACACCACAGTGAACTCCTTCTTGATAAGAAAATCCAGCCAATCAGAAGTATTTTTTTTCCATAATATACATTACAGCCTCTCATCCCTCTCTCTCAGCAACGCGGCTAAAATAGTTCATCCTGAAACCATTAGACCAAATTGCTAAATGGTTGAAATGTGCAACCACTTAAGGCCATGTCTTAAAGAGGAGTAATCTTCAATCTACTGTGGTAAGCGAGAAGAGGATGAGTTGGATGGTGGGAGTGAAAGCTGACAGGGACCCACCGAGTCTGACAAACACAGAAGGTGAACGAGTTGAGAGGTATTCTGTGTTAAAGTGCAAATTCAGATGCAGTGATAGTTATCGCACAAATCCTCAGACTTAGCTGAGACAATCCGGTAATGACGATGATTTCAGATTCTTTTTCAAGGTAATGGAAACATTACATTTGTTCATCTCATCATCTGACCACTGACTCAGACTAAGGCTGAAGCTGTCAGCTTGACACCTGTGGCGTGTAACATTAGCACAATGACTAACCGGGCTCCATCACATTGGATTGGACTGCTTCACTGGCAAAGACATCGCCGCTCCCTCTGCAAAAAACATCTGGTTCTTAAAACCACAATCATTAGCTTAGATTAATTTATATGACTACACTTTCACTTGTTACAATAAGATACTAATACCCGAGTGATCGTGAGGGTTTTGAACTGAAGGATTTCCCAGGGATAATGTCCTTTAGTGAACAGAAGTTTGTGTTTCTCTCTTTCTGGCTGCAGCAGGAATCTTTTCTTTGGAATGAATATGGGAAGGAGCCGCCATAGCCGTTAAAAACAAAATATCCAAGATGTGTTTGTTTGTTTATTTATGTATTTATTCATTCTCCCCATGGAACACAGTGCTATAGTGTCTTCTCAGTGTTTGCCAATCTCCTAAACTGTTGCTGAAGTAAACCCAATTTATGCCCCAATTAGACTACTATGCCAGAGCATAAAGATCACAATAGAGGGTAAGAAATAATCCAAAACATACAACCGAAAAGAACAGCGAAGGCATACTAGCTGGTTTAGATGTCTTAGGAGAGATGTTGAATATATTTTATTTGCTGTAGATGAATTAAACAAAATTCATGGGTCGTCATTTATTGATAGAACACCAACAGTTTCAATGTATGGATTAAACTTTTTGGGGCATCAACTAAGGCTGGACGAATGGAAGCTCCCTAACGTTTAGTTTGTTTATGTTAACATTTGAATCTTACTATTTTCCAACTTCAGTCATGTTATCACTTAAAAATCAACTTAGTCTGATAGCTACACAATTTACTCATGTGCATGGAAATAATGTGAGGTTTTTAGTAGTTGTTGCAGATGTATTTATTGAAATGTAGACATTTGGTATTCCTTGTAAGTTCTCTGTTTGTGTTGTGTGCTCCTCTTGTGTTGGCTCCTCCTGTCTGTGAGGGCTGTAGAGTTTGGTCCAGGCTCCTGTTCGCTCTCTCATCAGCCTGACATAGACTTAGATTCACGGAAAGTTTTAGCACCTAAAAGAAAGACAGCACAGGTTTTCCTGTGGTGTCCCCTCTCCAAGAAAAGCCTTCTCTTGGATGTCCTTTCCGTATCCCTTTTGACTCTCCTCCGGCAACAGTT